>JAOXNZ010000210.1:14156208-14167420 GCA_028566095.1 Kryptolebias brasiliensis
ATGGATGGATGGATGTTTTTTTCTTTTTGTTTTCATAACATAACTTCTTTTTTTTCCATCAGCTTTTGTTTGTTATCAGTGGCATTTGTACCCTTCACATTGGGCTCCCTCACAAACCTGGTCTCTGATCTAAACACATCTAACTCTAAGAGGTTGTAGGTACCTCCTGCTTCACCTGCATCTGTTTTTAAAACTCTCAGCGTCTCAAGACTTTACAGACTTATCAAAAGAAAACATCTATTTCCTTGTTTTTTTTCTTCTTTTTTTAATCACTGACACAAAACAAGCTTCAGAAATGTTCATGAATACTCATAAATGGCATCTTTTCAGAAAATTCAAGACTAAGCATCATGAATAAGATGAAATTACATAGTGCTACCATTCTACAACATGCACATACTGTAACATGCTCATAAAAACTTAAGTTTGCTGCGTGTCAGTCCTTATCAGAATATCATTTGGTTCTGCCAAATACCCTGTGGTCTGAGGCAGGCAAGTCAATTGAAGCCCATGAATCTTTTCCCATATCAAATCTTCTATTTGCCTCATGGGAGCTCTTATGGAGGAACCAGATGAACCAGCATAGAGCTCAATATTTACTTAATTTATCATTCTCTGATAATACATACATTTCTCTTTTTTTGTTCTTTTTCTGAAGAGAGCGATGGGACTTGAAGATAACCAAAACTTATTTTGACTCTCAGTTCTGCTACATTTCAGTGTAATGCAATTTATTCCTGTTGTGCATTAAATTGTATTCAAATATGCCTTTCAGTCAACCAACTAACATGGAATACCATGTACATCATGGATATTTTCCATCTCAGATCTAATATGAGTTTTCCCCAAAGAGTACACTTTAGTCTTAAACACTATGAATGCATGCTTCTGCACTCATTCTGACAGGTATGGCATCTGTAACGAGCATAGCTTTTTGGGTGAGCAGAACTCAAGCACAAAGCAAAAGAATAGGTATAGCACTGATGAATAAGGTGCACTGAATATATGTTGTCAATCAAACTGAGCCGATTACCTGAGCTAGCCTATGACTCAGTAGCCTGTTGAGTTCTGTAATTGTTCTTACTGACGAATGTGACAACACTACCTAATTTCCACACTGCCCATTCAGTGTGAGACTAGTTTCACCTTTTTTGCGCCTTGCCTCTCTGTTTGTAAGATGCTGAGGTGTGGAGTTGTAGGTGGTCTCATCTAACAGTGAAGCTGGTCTGGAAATCTAATTGTCTTGAGTACATGCATGTATGTGTGTGTGTAACTGTGTGTGAGGGGTGGCTGGCAGAGCACAGCATGCTGCTTTAGACAAAGAGGCTGTTGTCATTGTTCTAAAAAAATCTGATGGCCAGTCTGGTAAGGCAAACATATTGATGGGTTGGACGTTGTTTCCTACCATTCAGCTGGCTCTTCAGGACCTGCCTTACTCTCTGTAGGTATTTGGTTGTGGCTGACCTCCTTATGGTCTCATCCTGGTTGACATTTGTGTGTGGGCATCCAAGAGGTTTGCAGCTGTCCTGAATTTCTGCAATGTTGCCTTCAGGTAGTTCAACTCCTTAAGTTGTGATCATCTTGCCTTTCTTGGACACCATTAAACCACTTCTATCAAATCTGAATGAAATTCCAGTGTCTTGACTGTATATCCTGGTGAGGTGGATCAATGAGGTAATGTCTTGCTCATTTTTGGCATGACTGATTTGATCTCCACTGTGAACTTGGTATCTGAAGCTACTCTTTGCAGTGATCTGGCTGAGGAGGGGCAGGCTTATCCAGAATAATATCAGGGACAGAACCTAACTTTGGTATAAACCCCACTTTATGCTAACTTGCACAAATGGCTTTGAATTGGCCTCTAGAATTGGTTTCTACAGGTAGGTGGTGAATCTGTGACCTTGTTGTTGCAAGGCAACAGCAATAACCACAGCTACTCCAGAATCCATGTATGGTAAATGTTTCGCTTGAAGGCAGCTTTTCTCAAAGCTTTAGAAAGTGAACAATAAAAATATCTATACTAATTTCTTTGAGAAGTAAAGTCCCAAGCCAATCAGCTTTTTTTTTGTTACTCGCATTTATATTGGCCTGTCACATCCCTCTTTTGTCTACTTGAGATATGTAAATATTTGAGGCTTTTGATTGCAGCCAACCAAAGGTTAGCAGATGGAAGCATACACGATCAGTTACCAAAGTCACTTGTTAAACTAAAGTGACAGCACCAAGAGAAACTGTCAAGTTTTGAGTGTTGTGCTGTTTGAAAAGCATTTGTCAGAAGTAAAGAGGTGAACAGATAGACGCATTAATGATGGAAAGACGGGGCATATCATGAGAGGAACAGCCCACTGCAGCACATCTAATTTACATGAATTTGGATAAATGTTTGAGTTAAAAAGAGGCAACACGGCTGCAATGATTGGTATAGAAGAGGGACAGGAAGGGGAGCAAATGAGAAGCAAAAACAGGAAAAAACAGTCTTTCATTCAGCTGGAGTTAACGTCAACTCATATATAAGACGTCATGCACAATTGTTGCAAACAACACACACAATGTTGTAGCACATTAGTGCAGAACTGGAACTCAAGCAGACTCTTGGAACTTTCCAGCATTTCATGGGATCATAGTCACATGGACATAATTGTCACTATCAGTATTTTTGTGAACATAATTAAAGGGACCAAGTGTCATCATGCGTATACACTGAACTTTCTGATGGGGTGTAATAAATATACGCTTTCTTCCTGGATTTCAGGACACAAACACAAATGGCTTCCACAATTTAAACAAATTTTGAGAAGGTGATTCTAAACTGAGTAACTGAAAAAATATATATGCTTTATTTTCTCCAAAAACCATGTTTATATACTGAATACTAGTGCATAAATCTATGCCAGATAGGTGCTTCAAGGGACACTCCGCTATATCCTGTGTGAAACATTATCAAAGATCTGCAGCAAAAATACAAATACAGCAAAAGTCAAGCAAGACTTGATGTAAAGTAAATAGTTCTAAAGATGATTATTTCACACAAAATGTCATGCTATTGTCAAAACAGTGTGTGGTAAATTTTTAATTAAATAAAACTGCTTCTTGTTTCTAACTTTTCAAGTCAAATAAAAGCAACATTGTTATTCTGTAGCTGTTATATTTAGTAAATCTATATTTCAGTGGAGAACAGATGTGGAGCACATTAAGGTAAATCAGTGAAGATAATGCGGAGAATGAAAAAAAAAGACATAATAGCTTTCAAGAGTTAGAATGTAAATTTATGCTTGTGTCAAAAATGATGTTGAAAGGAAATATGAAATCTGTTGATTGAGGGGGTTTTATTTAAACAAAAGTTCTGCGAGTCCAGAACTTTTCTTTTAGATCGTTTCACCTGGGATAAGTTAATGTGAGCGAGTCAGAGCTGTTAAGATTTCCCGTCATGTTCAGTGAGCATAAGTTGTACTGAGTGGGGCTAAAATGGTTTCCATGCTACTATACAGAAGATCCTGTCATCACGTGTGTGAATTGTGAGCCTTATTAGCACAGTATGGGGACCTAGATTAGATGAAGTAAATGTGACTTCCTATTGAAATGCATTTATTCTGCCTGAAAGTGGGATTTATCTCCACCCTGCAGTCCTGAGTCAAACTGGTTCAACAGATTGCAAATGTCACTCAAATGTCTATTTGTCTGAAATATAAAATCTGTTTTCCATTAAGGAAAAAGTGTTTTTTAACTATCTATGAGCAAATACATTTATTAGGAGGAATTACTAACAACAAGAGGAAGAAAGTGTAGAGCTTGTAATGTGGTAGCAATTCAGTACATTTCAGAGCAGCAAATTAGACATGCTTTTCACTTTTGCGCTTTCATTGCACATAGAAAGGTAAAACCCCAATTATAGTTTTTAAGAAAAGCTCAGATTTTCCTCTCTTTTATTAAGCAACTTGGTGGCAAAGAAGTAAAAAAAACATCCCTTTCAGCAGGAGGGAACCCAAGAAACCAGACGGCCTGCTTTAGGTGCACTTTGGGTAAAGTGAGAACAAGAAAGAAAAAAACAGATTGGGCAGATTGATCATCGGAGTGGCACGCACAGATCAGAAGCATACAGCTCCACAGAACCAAAAAGATAGACACAAGAAATATACAGAAAGACAAAACATCAAACTGCAAGAGAGAGAAGACAAAAAGTTAAGAGTTGGCATATGCATCTCAGGATGTCCCCCAGCAGCAGAATAACAAAATAATTCATTGTTTGAACCAGATTTAATCATAGTTTTTAAATGAATACTCTCATCTCAACATTAAAAGTAAAGAATAAGTCTTCTTCTCTTACCCAGTGGCATAAAAAACCTCTAGCTGACAGCTTTGCCTCGTTTTCTACTTGTGGAAACCCAAAGAGTCACAAATAATCCCAAACCCTGAGAGTGAAGGATTATATGGTACTCTGGGGACTTTTACATTTGATGACGTGTGGTCATAAAGTGCTTTGGATCTGTGGGATATATTCTGGATTTTACAGAGAGACAAAAAAAACAAAAAAAAAAAACCCTAATATGGAAGACATATTATATCTTTTGCCATTTTGGGCTGGTGCTGCTGCAGCATTTGGGGACATATGTGTGTGATTTTTGTCACAAAAGACATTTGTGTGGCACTGGCTAATAAAGGAGCCATGAAAACTGTCCGGTTTCTGCAGATGATCTGTTGTAGAGCAGCAGGTCCAGTTTCCACCAGCACCCAGCTGATTAACAACACCTGGGTAGGTTGTTGTTAACCCGATTGTGACCAATCCAGTAAACCTGTTGTACGATCCAGTCATTGATCCGCATGTTTGTTTTGGAACAAGTTTTATGCCGGATGTCTTCCTGATGCAACCCTCACTATTTATTTAGGCTTGGGACGGCACCTGAAATACACATAAAGCATCCTTCCAGTGGCTGGTTAACTTGCTCACACAGATTCTAAACCACTGACCCTCAGCTGTTTTATGGCTGCTTTTATCGTCATTGCATGAATTCTGTCAATAGTACTCATTTAAACAGACAAAAAGAAAGAAAAGTCAAGTTTGAAGGAGAGCAGCTAATAAAATGTAGGACTAGAAAAATGAAAGCCCTCAAGGAGAACACAAAAACGAAAGACTTGAGATGTTGGTAAGAAAAGATGAGAAATGGATTGAGTCTGAAAGCATTTTTTTTTAAATTATTTCTCCTTTCATTCCCTTCCTCATCAAAAAAACAACCAGCAGTAACTGTAACTCAAGAAGTGGAAGAAAAGCCTTAATGGAGCCTTTTTAAACTCCAAACTCAGAAATGGAAATGTTACTGAAGAGGTGGTCCAATAGGTCATTTATAAAATGCAGAAAACGTGAAATGGAACCAGCACTGAAAATACAAGAGATGACTCTATTTCACTTCCATGGCATGTGACAAAAAAGCACTGACTGTGACTCTCACAGCGACTAACGCCATCCCTCAAGCTCACATTTTAGAGTTTCTCACTCCCCTGCTAGGTTTTTCAAATTGCTCTAGCGTGAGCCTAGGTCACTTTTCAAATCTTAAATGACTTCCTGACATGGGTCTGTATGCAGCACCTCTGTGGCAACAAATCATCAGGAACGTCTTCTCTTGTTTATGCAATAACAGAAAAGCAAACAAGTGCTTCAGTTTTTGGGTTAAGGAGTAATGATTATGAAAGGGTAAGAAACACAGTTATGAGGCTGAAGAGAGACGCAATAAAAACCGATTGTGAGGGAAAGGAGTTTTGTCTTTATTTGTGTGCTTCTCATCTGTGATACTTGGAGTAAAGTAAAGATAATCACTCATGTCCTGTTTATGTAATCGTGCTTATTTGTTCTAATTGGCTCCCAGATTTATCTTAGCTTCAAGATGCTTTTCTGCTTTTCTGCTTTCCTGCCTTTCAGGCACATTAAAAGAGCTGAATCCTATTTTTGAACCGTTTAGGTCACTGGAGCGAGGTTTTAAGTTTTCACTCACGAGTCAAAGTGGCCTTATGATGTTGGTGTAGCCCTATAATGGTTCAATAAGAGTCCAGAATGGAAGTGGCCTGCGCTTCAGCTGCTACTTTTGAGGTTTTGAGCAAAGTCTTATCTTTTAATAGCCTCAAAAAAAAAAAAAACATCATCAGAAATCTCTCCTAAAGGAGTTATGTGACATTTTTATGAGGGTAGAGACTCAGAGGACTTAGCATCACTTTGCACCTTAGTCAGAATTCAACAGACATTTGAAATTTTAGAGTTAAAGGGTTTAGGTTTTGTTGCTTTAAGATTTGGTGCTGCAGGCTGAATTTGCTCAAATTTCAAATGCACAGATAAATTGTAGAATTAAAGACCCGATGAGAACGTCACAAATTATTTTTAAGTTTTTCTGTGGGAATCTGAGGTCTGCTCCATCTCCTCTACACACTGCTGTTACCTTTTAATATCTGTTCGTGCTTTAAACAGAAATGTTGCAAAGACTTCTTGCTTTCCTTTAAAGGGGACAGTCATCTTACTTGTAGTAGATGGCAATCAGAGCAATATCAGTTTGGAAAATCAGAGAGAAATTTCCATGGAGGAGTCAAACTAAAGGTCGTCAGACTAAGGTCAGGTCAAGAGAGAATTTCAACCATCTAAAATAAATAAGACCTCAAACGAACAGCTCAAGTGAACAGCTACAAACCCCTAGGATTGCCATGTCCTGGATGTTTCAGAAGCTACACCAACATAAAAAATGCTTTGCAAATTTTTCTTCCTGATCTCTGTTTTGTCCTTGCCATAAATCTGTAACATCAATTCAACTTATTGACAATTTGGGATCCAATTCAGGGCATTTGTTGGGCTTTTGCACAGCTCAGTCAGTTGCCTCTGCATATGAATAACCCATGTTGGTCTGATAATTTTATGGGTCAGAAAATAAAAATAATAAAACAAGTCATCTAAACAGAAAATTAGATATAAAGAAATTGGTTAAAAAAATTCAATCAAAAACAAACAAAAAGTATTTCAGAATTGATTTAGCTGAAAAAAGCTTAATCAATAAGATTAAATTAATTTAATAAAAACCACATAAACAACCTTGCCAATAATGCCGCCACCAGTGCTGCACCCATTTTTAAAGTTAAATACTGAAATGCAATATTAAAAGCAGTGCATAGGTAAGGCAAATAAAGAACATACAAATAATGCACATACACATTTTGTTCTTGTTTTTCTAACTTCAATAAATATTGGTGCTTTGCTTCAAATGAATTTAAACCTGCAGTCAACAGTTCTAAAAATGTTGTTTATGTGTTGTAATTTTTTTACTGTATTTAGCAGGATTTGTTGTAGTCACTGTGCTGTTTGGCAATAATTGTTTAGTAACAAACCCTCAGGTTTCTAACCATCAGTGCAGACATGATACCTCATAAAACTGGTCAAATTAAAGCAATCAGTGAAAAGAATAAGAAGAACGATCCAGTCTGATGATTGACTCTGTTTTATCGCTGAGTTATCTTCTCTCCTGTCTCGCCCTCCTTCATCACCCCCAGCTGCCTGTCTCTCTGCATGTCTGCTGCCCCGCCCGTCTCTGTATCCCTCAGTGCCGTTTGGAGGATGGCTGCAGAAATCTTTAGCGTTGACCCTTGAACTTAATCTCCTCCGAACTTTTTGACAAATCCTGTTTTTATTGAAAAGATGTGGCTCAGAACCACATACTCCATGACCCTAAATCCCATCAAGACCAAACTGAAACTGTGCAAAAAGTAAATAAATAAATAGTAGAGAATGCAAAATTCAGTTTGCTCAAATGAAAATTGTGACTAAATTTAACATTTCAGGACTTGGTAGATTTTAAGACAACCCAGTTTATTTATGTAGCTATTATCTCCAAAAAAAAGAAAAGAGAGTTTGAAAAGAGAAAGAACCTGTTAAAAGAAAAAGTTTAGTAAGAGCTAATGTCAAATACTTCTGTGTAAATGTAAAACAAGTTTAAGCAGATGTTAAAAATAATGTTAATAAAAAAAGAACAAATCTCTGTGAGTGTGGAGAGGAAAATGTAGAGGAAATAATGAAACAAAAAGTAGAATCTGTTGTTCTGCTGTGTTGTTTTCGGGGTGGTACTAAATTACCAGCACATAAAGATTTACGTCTCACTCAGCTTTCATTCATCAATGCTCCACATGCCTATCCAACACAGTGACTCAGCATAAACTAAATTAAATAATCATGACTTCATCGTGACTATTGTTGCCTATGAAGCTTTGCACTGATTTTTAAGTGATTTCATTCTAATGTTTAAGGGTTTTTTAAATTTTATTTTATTTATTTATTTATTTGGATCCCCATTAGCCATTGCCGTGACAATGGCTAATCTTCCTGGGGTCCACGCCATAAATTATGAAAAAAAGCTTTTATTACAAAGACAGTTGCACACACTTAATATAACATTAGTAACATAGCATGCAGTGGTAATTGATTCATAAATGTACAATTACAACACTTTATATACTGAAATAATTAAAAGCAGTTGTTACATTTAAAACACACGAAGGAAGAGGGTTCCATGTTTTCATTCCTCTAAAAATCAACAGTCTTTTGTCCTGCATTCCTGTTGCATGGTGGAAGAGTAAAACAACCTTTTAAAGCATCCCTTGTATTACAGTTGTGTAAAGTTTGACAAAATAAAAGTTGATTTGATAAAACATTTGGCATCTTAGATACTACAGTATTTCTAACAAAGCATAATAGGGCAATTTCATCCTTATTTTTAACCAAGGGCCAAACTAATGCTTTGTGCATACTGATAATATTTGTGTATGTGGAACAATTCAGTGCAAGACGAGCTGCCCTGTTTTGGACTAATTGTAGTTTGGTTAAATGTTTTTCTCAAGCACTGGACCACACCATTGGCAATACTGCAAGTGACACAAGACAACTGTGTTAATGATTTGAGGGATTAATTTTAAGGGTGTATAATGTAAACATCAACAACTAGTTGTCTTCCCATCACCGCAACAGTGCATTCAATCTGCTGAGACCACTCCAGTCTGCTGTCCATAGTAACTCCCAGAAGTCAAATTTCTTCTACCTAAGTAATGGGCTGTTCCATTTATAGACAGGTCAGACAGTATCTGGGATCAGTCACTTCTTAATGAGCTTAAAAGTTCAGGTCTCTCTTGCAAATGAGTCCACGTGGCTCAACGAGACTAACCTGTATAAATAAAGGTTAAATTAAAAAAAAAAATAGTCTTGGATTTAGGTTCAGCTTAGAGGGTAAACTGTGTTTAAAGGTGTCTCAACCTCTATTTCTTTTAAAATTTTAATTAAAACTACCTTACTATAATAAAAACTACTATCTGTTCTTCCATTTCCTTCATATTTCCTCCCACAGCTTTTTTTTTTTTTGAAAATACATCACATTGTGCCACTTAATCAAGAATAAAAAGAAAGCTCAGGCTTACTCCACATCATAAAAAGTTTGAACAATTAGACTTTGCATGACTGAACTTTCATTTTGCCTATTTTTATTTATTTAGTTCTTTATTTTGCGATTTTGATATAATCACAGTTTAAGTTTTATGATTTTTGGAGTTTTTACCACAAAATGTTTAACTTGAAATATGATGATGTCAAACAAACTCTTTGTATTTTCACAAACTTTACACTTCGAAAGACGGTGTTTAAAAAATTACAGTAAGTTCACAAAAAAAAAAAAAAGTTTAAACTACTTTCGCAACCAAAAAACAAAGGAGTAAAAGGTTTTTCCACTTTCTTTTCATTTGTATTTAAACAAAGCATGGAGGAGAAGGCCTGAATCTTGAGGTCAGGGAAGTTGTTTTGTTTCATTTGCTCTCTGTTTGGAGCCACAGGGAGCAGTAGCTGAGGTGTAGACGCTGCATGGGAGGGCATTTTCTACACCAACACCACACAGATTGAAGCTTTCTGTGGAAGTCCTGTTTACTTCAGTGCACAAAAAAGAAACCCACTCACATTGCTTGCAAAGATAATTCAAGCTGAAGCGTCTTCCAATTTACACTGTGTCTGCATGAATGTTTTATTGTAAAGGAATGGGTTGCAAATATTATATCAGTGCTTTGAACACATTCTGCGTTAATTAAATAAGAAGATGAAATCAAATACTTTGGTAAATGAGTCAATTGTAAATGTAGAGAAGACAAATCTTCACTTTTTGGACATTTTTGTTTGCTGTCCTTAAAGCAGTGCACTAATAAACAGTTGTGGTTTATTTAAACATGTTTGCTCTCAGTTCTTGATCTCAAAATTAGGCAAAACAGTCAGGCAACATAAAAAAATGAACATTTTGATCAGTGAGGCTTTATGTCAGGTTAATGAGTGAGTGAGAACAAAGATACTGCCACGTCCATATTACTAAACCCTACCATCTTCACATCTTCAGATTGTTCACTAAAGTATGGGAGTACAATCAGACTGAGAGGATCGGAAATATTGGAATCTGTTTCTTGATAAATTCAGTGAAAAAGTAACTCGGTTGTATTTGGGCCTTTTCACAATGCAACTTCTGCAAGTACATTTGCTCTGATCTGTATTCAGTTCTTCTATATTGTCTCTGTGTCCCATTTTTCTTATGTTTAATCTCCATCATTCTCTTTTCAATCCTCTGCTCCTGACAGTTACAGTTATGGGATTTGTCTCGTCCTTCACTTGTCTCCTCTTATTTGTTCCGGCCTTGAGGTTTTTTTTTTTTTTTTTTACACCATCGCTCTCCCTCGCTCTCCTTGACACTTTGGCCGCCATTCTTTCTTTTTGCGCTGCGACTCCCATTCATACGGCAGCAGGCTTAAGTTGTCACAGACGTCCTCTACAGTGATTAGCCGCAATTCCACAATTCAGCAACAGGCTGACAGGCACTTTCTGACTTTCAGACGCTCTTTATGCCACTTTTGTCTCTTCAACAATTTGGTGTGAGCGTGGGTTACGCTGCTATCCTGACTCTTCCCCTTATTGAAAGTGTCTCTCGCCTGACTTTATCCTCTCAGACACTTAATCCAGCACTGCCCTCAGCACCCCTGACACTGCAGAAGGAGATGGAGTCTGTAGAACGGTAAGTGGTCAACAACCAGACAAGCAGGAGGGCAAAGAATCATCTGAAAACTGAATTTTAGTTCCCTTTGTCTTTTATCAATTAAAAAGGTATGTTTGATATATAATATTTATATAATAGATATAAAATAGATAGTTAATGGGTAAAAGACCTAAAATATA
>JAOXNZ010000210.1:14190246-14202203 GCA_028566095.1 Kryptolebias brasiliensis
TGATCAGACCCAGAGGTCATATATGAAGATGGATGATGAGAGACGTCTTTGGTTTCATGATCTGAGACACATCATTAGAGTATTTTACTCTTTTTTTAGAATTTGGAGTAAATCAGTGGAAACCTTTATGTTTGGAAATGATAACGGCACAAAATGGAAAACTAGGGACCTTTTTGCTTAATTTAGCTTTTGATTTTAAATCCATCATCTGATATTACTAACATGGTTCAGGATGAGCTCATGGTACCTGACTGGACTTGAATACATTTGCAATCTTTTAGGAATGTGTTGAAACATATATTAGACATCTGTCACTCTGGACTGTTAATTTCACTGATTATCTGAATAAGAATCCAAACAAAAACTAATTTTATCAGTGAAACCTCATATTACCAAGCTCCTGGGATGAACAAAACCCTTCTCGAGTATTATTCTATATCAAAACTGTGTATAATTTAATAAAAGTTTTGCTTCATTTGGAACCTTTACTTTTATTTAATCATTTTCTCAGTCTTAGCTTTAATTATCCTTCTGCATCCTATTTTTATCACTTGTTTTTAAAGATCTTTCTTCAATGTTAAAGTTCCTCAAATCCCCAACCTCACACATATAAGGATAACTTACCTAATCAGTGTTAGCTGTAAGTATAATTCATCCAACAGTGCAGGAAATCTTCTTTGTTGTACCATGTGTATAAAGCGATACACCACTCCTTTTAGGGATGTTTAAATGTTGAATGAAAACAGCAAATATGAAGCACAAAACACTAAAGAAATGTTAGTTTTTCTTTTAAATGTTGTAAAGGTCAGTTTGTTTGCGATGGCTGTGGACCACTGTTGGTGCTACAATGAAAAATACTAAATGTTTCGGCTTTGTTTTGTTCCCACAGACACCCTGTTTAACTTGGAGTTTGATGAACAAGGGTATTTGAGGGTTCCTTTTATTTGGTGTGAGATTAGTTTGGACGGTATGAAACTGAAAGCCTGAAAGCAGGGGTTTCACACCAGTGTGTGTGAGATGATGCGCTTCCAGTTTGATTGTTTTTTCTCCCTTTCAGTTTTACGTAACCTACTAAGTTTCCCTGAGCTTCATAGCCCCTTATTGCTGTCAAGAGAGTCCCAGAAGTGTTAAAAACATGATGAGAGAAGCAGCTCAGGTGATAAAAAAAAAATCTTACACTAGCTTCTTGTAAGGATTTCAGTGCAGTGTAAGGTGCATACTGTAGTTGTTCTTTGGTGATAAATTGGTTCATATAACTAAGAACAAATTCCAGCCATAGCTTAGATAGGTGATGTCACATAATTTGTGACATAAAAAATATAAGATTTTTTGAAAAGCATTCAAATTTATTACCCGTCCCTGCTGTTCATCCTGAATTAACCCCCACACTCTTCAACTCTTGTCTTTCCACGTTTCTCTGCCTTGTGCTTTCAAACTCCGGGGAAATAAATCAATAGCAGAAATAACTATGGAGTTCAAATTGGAACAAGTTTTATTCTCCAGAGTGAATCCATTTTTATTTTTTTTCCTTTATGAAAACTTGTTTTATAACTGCTCTTATTCTAGAAGGAAGGTTATGTTTTGATTCACATCAAATCTATTTGTTATTTCTTTATTTAGTGAATTTAATCACAAATTAAGTTAAACCACTGGTATGTAAATAAATAAATAAATAAACTTTAATGCATCAAATACAATTCATTTTTTTCTCTAAACACTCCATTAGTAACTTTTCCAACTTTAAACTGAGACAAAACTTGTTTTTGGACGTCTTTCAACAGAAAACATATTAAAAATATATAAATATCTGATGCTGCTATTTCTATTTTCCACATTTTCCTCTGTTTGTGTCCTTGCACACCTGGTCTGTTGTATTAACCCCACAGATTTAGATGCAGCTGAGAGAGCTGCACTGTACGCAGACAGATGGACGTTATTTGGCTGATTCACCTTAACAAGATGTCCCTGCTGAACACCATCTGCCAAAATATCTGCGCTCTGCCAGGTCTGCATCAGAGCAGAATGGAAAAGTGTGCTGGGAACTGAACTGGCTGCAGCAGCAACGTGTTATATTATGGCAGTCATGAAATGCTTGATGTATCGTTCATGAGCTTTATTAGAGTTTATTATCTGACCTTGATGGCAGTTTTTTTTTTAAAGAAAATCAAAAAGGAAAGTTTATGAAACATGTTTTTTTTATATTAAGCTATACAATTCACATTGTGTGAACTATGTCCAATGCTGTCCATTGTTTTGCTTTTTAAAAAAATAAGTGTTTTGGGATATAAATAATGACGTTCGAACATTCATCCATGCCTGCGTGGGTTTTCTCCAGATACTCCAGATATCTCCCTCAATCCAGAAATCACAAATGCTAATAAATCTCAACTGAAGTCAGGCATGAGTATGAACTTGCATTTTTCTTTTTTTGTGTCGTAACCTGGTGTCTTGCTCCAGTACAACTGAACTAGACTCTATTCACCTTGTGACACCAAACTGAATTAAATATAAAAACTTCATGAACGAATGTTTAGAGCTGAAGTGGAATGTGTCATTTCAGTGAAATGTTTGACCTAGTTTCTGATTCTTGAAAACATAAACACAGAGCATCCTGTAGTGTCCCTTGATAGTAAATTCCTTTGGGTTGTGATGTGACACCTTCATGGTTTGAGCTGAGTCTGGTGTATTGATCAGGAGACAATATGTATTTGAACTCCCAGTCTGTCCACATCTTTGTTCAACCTCAGTTTATGAGCATATCAATAATGTTGTTATGATGTAATGATGTTAAATTATGGTGTTATTGATTGAATAGATTGAATTAAGTCAAAGAACATTCATTTTATTGTGTCCCTTGGCTGAGAAAGTTTATATTTGCTGGTTTAGTTCCTCTCTAGAAATACTAATGAGGTGCTGACAAAAAGAATAACCAGATTTTAGATGGAATTAAACTTTTTACATTTTCTTACTTTCAAAATATTCTTTTATTTTCTTTTTGCATTCGCACTAACATTTTCCCATTTTTTTCTTCTTCTTTTCTGCTGGACTTGCTTTCATGTCTTATAAAGTGAAGTTGTGTTGCCCACAGGCAGAGTTTCCGAAAACAAATAATTAACTCAGACTGACTGCCCTTGTCTTCTCTCCCACACTCTGCAGTAGATTGAACTAAATTGCCCCACATTACCAGTAAAAGTAAATTTCACTGTATAACATTGACGTCTAATTTCCGACTCATAAATATGCCAACTGGTAACACAGGACATTAGTCTAATTTGATCCTGTCTGGTTGAACATTAAAAATGCTACAGAAGTTTCAAGAGCCACATCACAGCCTGGCCAGGGGCTGGAAGGACGGCACGCCCCTGGCCTGGGTCCAGAGGGGCCCGGATAGGATAGGACTTTAGGGAGCCGAGCCGAGCCTCTGCCATGCTTGAGGAACTGGAGAAGGCGGGCCCTCCCATGATTGTATCCAGAGGAGCCCGGAGTACGGGCATAGGTACAGGCTGCTTTACATCACCCTTCATTCACATTTATACAGGGTTAGCCCCAGTCAGGATTGAGTTGCTAAAAACTTTACAAGACTGACTGATTTTAGCGATGTAGTAGGTGTAAAATATTGAATAAAATGTTGTGCTGCATGACTGGCTTTATTTTTACTCTTACATTTAACTTTATCACATGCAAATTTACAGGTGGATCGCCGATATTGTCTCCAAGTGCATTTTGCAAAAAAGTAACTTTTTGAAAATGATGATCATGCAAGGAAGTAAATATTTTTTATTGTGATTGCACACTTTTACACAACAAAATTCCCTTTGATGGCAGTCCCTTTCACAGCAGTATATGAAATTAAATTAAAAAGGACGAGGATTAAAATAGATTTAAATTAATAAAGACAAGGGATAAAGAGAACAGAGTGCTTTTTAAATGTAATGTGTAAAAATGTAAGTAGTTCAACTCATAGCCCCACCTCTACCCTAACCATTGACCTGAGGGAGTCCTCGTCTACTTGCTGCACCCAAAAGTATCTAGCTCATGGACATGTATTATAATACTAGATCAAGTGTCCTGCCTCCTCTCAACGTTGGGTGTTGAAGCCAGCAGGACCCGGTTTATAAAAGTTGTTTTGAGTCTCCCTAAATGCTTTTTCTGTGTGGACACTAGACTGAAACGATAAAAAAACAAAAAAAAACTTTTGAATATTACCAAAAACCTTACTTGTTTTCATGGTTTAATAAGTTTAGTTTGGACATTCAATCATTTTTTATGGTTGAGTTCTTAATCAAAAAGAAGCTGAATGTTTTATTAAACATGTCTTGGGAGACTGAGCTTCTTTTACCACTTATGCTCTCGTGTCCTAAATTTAATCCTCTATGTTGTTTTATAGATGTTCCTTCAGTCAAGCTGAAACACTGTTTGCTTTGAACCTAAACGTGTCAGATGTTGTACTTTTTTCTTCTTTCCTAAACTTTTCTTTTCAGTGCAAATTTTCACATCTCTTAATGATGACAAAACAAAATAAAACTACTTCTAATGATGTGAGTCGTACATTTCTGACTCTCTGGTATGCTTTAAAAGGCATGGGTTGAAATTAAATAGGTGTAGTTAACCTTTAAATCTTCAGCTTCATAATGTGATAATATGTTACAGATAGGAAACCAATCTGTATCTGCAGCTGTGAGAACAACTTAGTGCTTGAGGCAGAGAAGAGAAATTGTTCAGTGAATTGTCTCAGACACTGAATTATTGTCTAAGAACCGTGGTTTTCTGCACCTGCTAAGGTGAAGAAAATGGAAATTGTTGTAAAAGTGTAAGAGAGTATTTTTTATGTACTTAGTCAGAATCAGAATTCCCATTAAAGCATAAAGAACTTTTTAAAAACAATTAGTCACATTTGTCTACTTGCTAAAACGTTTCATCTCTTGGTTTATGAGATCATCATCACCTTTATTTGACCAGATTAAAATTGAGATCAAGATCTCTTTTCCAAGGGTGACCTGGCCAAGATGTCTGCAGCACACATCATAAATAAAAAAACAACAACAATATAGGACAAAACTGGATTACACCCACATAAGCTGTTTTTGATTTTAAAGGTAGATATTTTGCTAACAAATGGACAGTGTTGACTCTAACAGATATAGTTGATGTTTTAGGAAAGGATGTGATGCAATATGTAGCGCTTGGAGATCTTTGCTAATAACACGTCAAATTTTACCTCAGTATATGTGAAATTAACTGAGTTCTAGTTATTTTTGTGTTTGGTAATATTGATTAGCTGTGGTGACCATCCTAAATTGGACTGACTCCAAGAGTTAATCAGTTGTAGATATAAATCCAATGACTACTTTCTGAGAGTTTCATTATGATGCATCCAGAGGTTCAGGAATTTTTTTTCGCTCACACTGCAGACAAACAAACACACAGACATGGTCAAACTCATTATCATCCTGTCACCTTCAGCTGCGTGCGATAATGAAGTTCTCTGCACTGTACTTGTAAGATATTCACGTGTATTTTATTATCCTTTCAAAGAATGGAATAATAAGACACCTGCATCTTGAACACCGTGTTTTATAAATGTGCGATAGTGTCAGTGCAGCTCTGTCTCTGACACACTCCATCCACACCCAAGGATGAGTATTTACAATTTAAATGTTATCATTTCTATGTAAAACAGGAGAAGCATAGTCCATCCTTTTGTACAGAATATTCTCACCACCTGCAGTGAATTAATGAATGTGTCTGCGCCTCCGCATGTTGGATTTTCTTCTGCAAATCTGATCAGAATCTGTTTTCATAGTAATTTCTCCAACTGGAAGTTAGAGCTCCAGGATTTCTTAACGACTGGCATGTCAGTCGGGGAGCAAACGCTACGAGAAACACCTTTGTAGTGATTTATTTTTTAACCAGTCTCTGCTCTCCTCAAGGCAAACCATGTGCCGTGTCAGCACTGAGCTGCCATGGTCGTCCCTCCATCCTGCTGCAGCCTTGAAGTTCACTGTGCGAGCTGAGGCAGGAAGAGAAACACAAGGACACTCAAAGGAACCAGAGACGGAAAATGCTTCTTTGATTTGAGTAAAACTCATGTTAATTTGTTCCTGACGTGTACCTTTAACATTTTGCTGATGCTCGGCTAACACTCCTCATGGTGGATTATTAATCTGAGAAGTGAATGTTTGGATTAAAACAAATAAAGAAATATTTCAGGTGATGTAACCACTGTTCTGATGAGATATGGTTGCACTATCTCTGCAAAAAGAAAAGAATATTTCTGGCTTGTCAAGAAACAGAAAAGAGATTCTGCTAGCATTTAACTTGATAAGTGACATCATTGGAGCCAAGAAAATCCAGTTGTATATTTGTTATTTCCTCTCCTGCTCTTTCACCTCCTATTTCACTTACTATTCCTTCTTGGCCATTTTTAATGAGCTTGCAGAAGAAATGGGAAACAAACATAAACTAAGCGAATTCAAAGCTTGAGCATGAGATTCAAAAACATCCTTGTCTCCTCACTTACACACCTCCTCAGCCAGTCATCATCTGATGTATTCTCCTTATGTCTTCCTGTGTCTGACAAATACCCCCCCCCAACACACACACACATCCTCCCACACACACACACACACACACACATCATTTTACCTAGTTTAACAGAGAAGTTAGGATTGTCTGTTTTTATTAGTTTAACTGGATGTTTTGAGTTTACTGATTAAAAAATACCACATGGAGTTTAACAAATGTCATTTTAATATAAGGAGGCATCTAAAGTCATTCTCATAAACCGTCTTTATTACACACATTTCTCCTTGGTGTTGTGACTAGCTGTAACAGGATGAGCACTGAAACTTTGGAATTTCTGAAATTTCGGTGTTAAAAGTTCCCAATATTCTGTTTAAAGTAACCTTAACATTTTCTTTATTTATACTTCACTTGATTGTGGTTCCTTGTCATAGATATATATTTTTTTATTTCAGCTTAATAATTACAATTATTTCAAATACTTCAGTGATGCCTCCATCACTGAAAACCAATGTTGGTTTTCAGAGGACGTGGTTGGCGTCCATGTTTTAGGGGGAGTTGACTTGGATGAGTGTGTTTTCTTAGGATCCTGCTCAAACAAGTAGAATGTTTTTGCTGGAAAATGGAGCTCAGTCTGAGGACTTTATTCAGTTAATTTGACAAGCATTCATGAAACCAAGTGACAATCAGTGCTCCATGAGCTGTCACTAAACGCAATGGGCAGAATAAACCCTGTTTGGATGCCAAAGCATAAGGGCTCGTTTTAGGCTGGTGAAATGATGTTTTCTTGGGTCGACGTGACGTTTTTCAGAGGATATTTATCCACTCTGGACATGCCTCACTATAGCTGTGAATTTTGTTTTTACACTAAAATAGATTGCTTCCAAACATGTCTTACAGCTTCTCCAAGTATTTTTAAGGCAGCATTTTTTTATTTTCTTGAACTGGATTGACTCCAAGAGGTAAACAGCTGTAGATGTACAGCCGATCATTACTTTCTGAGAGTTTCAGTAAAACGATTCCAGTGGTTCATGAGATATTCTGCTAACAGACAAACAGGGTCGATTCCAATAGTAAGCAAAGATTGAGTAGCACTTGAAGTATGTGAGGTTAATGTCCCTCAGATACAGCCACACCAAATTCTAGCACATCTGTAAAATTGACTGAATTATAATCATTTTTTTTGTCTCCTTAGGACAATTGACTGTAGCAATAGTAATCATAGCTCTTTTGATTATCGGCCACATCAAGGCTACAATTCATTCTTAAAATGAGACAAGCATAATCACAAAGGTGCTTCTTGGAATAAAGTTCTAACAGTGATTCTGATCACTATGGAAAATTTTCACTGAAACAAATCGTTTGTGACGCAAAGAAACTTCCTCAAGAGTGTGAGACAAAGGGTGGACAAGGGCAACAAATGTTTCTAAAAGTGGCACACATGTCTGGCAGCTGTTGAGGCTGACAAGCCTGAAGCAAAACTGTTTGACAAGCCCGAGGAGCAGAGCCTCCTGTGATGTGGCACTGACACACTAGCATAGCAAGCTTCCCGCCGGCAATGTCAGAAGATCCTTCTTTTCTTTTTCAGGTTTGAGAACAGCAGGGTAGGAAAGACATCTACTAAGGCGATCTGATGGGGGGGGCGTTATTGTTTTGCACTTGCAGAATGAGTGAATTAAAACGCTTGGGACACCTCCACCCGTATGATAAAACGTGGTTTGACTCATAGCTATTAGCCCCAACATAAAGCGAGAGCCATGCAAGATTTCCTTCAAGTAAACCTCCCAATAAACCCCCACCATGCCAAGATCCTAATCTGAACAAGGGCCACTAAGGCTGCAAGTCAGCTCAACATTTCATAAGATCAGTCAAACAAGACACCTTCTATCCAGCTGGCCTTCAGTTGCACAGTCCAGTTAAGTATCATCCGGTTTTCAGTGGGTAGAAAAAAATAATGAATTTAAACAAATCAATGGAAGGTAAGGCGCGGTAAACTTTATTATCCCAGGGTGTAAGTTGCTATGCAGCCAGCAGAAGATAAATAAAAATCGACAACAGTAGTACAACAATGCACAACATTCAGAACACACATCATACAGATGTGGGCTTCTAAGTTTTCAATTGAGAAGAACAGGTCAAACTGTTAATAAGGCCCATGCTAACACAAAAAATGAACATTTTGTTGTTGTTCTGGCACTTTGGTACACTGTACCTGCAACCAAGTGGTAGCAGCCTGTACTCATGAAAAAGAGGATGACTTGCATCTAAAAGGATAGCTTTAGCCTTCGTTGTGACTCTATAAATGTAGGAGAGTTCTCCAAGGTATACTGTTTAGTCTGTGCTTCTGATTTACATGTATTCTAGTATCCCATTTATAAATTAAACTCTTCTTGTTCTTGAGTTTCGGAAATGACATTTATGTGATGTGGAACCCACAGTAAACAAGCTATTTATACGTTTTAAGTATAGGTGTTTGAAGTAAGAATTTTCTACTGCTTGGCATTTGTTTGTTTTGTTCATGTATTAGCATTTTTATGGTAATGCTTTTACTGAATTCTTTATATGCATGTCTGTGTCTGAATATGTCAGTATGTGTTATGAATGTGTTCATCAATCAATTTGAAGTGTTTTTTTTTTTTTGTTGACTTATTTTTAATGATTGTTATACTGTGATTTTATTCTTGTTGGAAAGCACATTGGTTTGCAGGAAGTGTGCCGTACAAATAAAGTTTAATTGGCATTGATTTGCATGATGATTATTCTGTTGACTGAACTGTGTCCAGCTTGGCATCATCAGCTTAATGTTTAAATCCACTTTTTAAATTCCAAGTGTTTTACTGAACAGGCTAAGATGTATTTAGACCAGCAAAATAAGTGGCAAAACATGAGGAGCACGTCTCAGTCACGTATTAAACCCACTTCAGATTAAATAATTGGTGTGACACGACCTGATTGGACAAGTCTGGGTGAAAGTTTGAATAGGAAAGGCTAAAAACATTCTGCAAGAGTAAAGCAATATTTAAACAATCAAGTATGATGTCATTTTATTAATGGATGAAGGAAGAATGCTGTATTTCATCTTTTTTTATTATTATTAACTTGTAATTTAATCACTGCCTGCTTCTGTCCAGATGTCAAAGTGTCCTTCAGTAAAACACTAGATCTTATTTCTCTTTGCAGATCAGACTAGTGTTTGTGTGACTATGAGTGAGACCTGTGTGTGTGCCTCAGAGGCAAATTAAGTATATTTGATAGAAGCAGAATGTTGAGCTGCCCATTTTAACCAACACCACGAACATCAGCATGCCATTTCACTGCTGTCTGAATCTAATTTCAAGCAACTTTTGCCAAGAACAGGTTGTTAGTCTTGGAGCATTATGAACTCAGTCATGCATTCATACCTTTTTTGGTACTGATAAGGTATGAAGCTGGTATTCTGCTAACTCTACTGTTGCCTTGTAGGCTTTGCAGTCATTTGTATCTGTCAGGTCACATGCAATGAAGCACCCTAACTCAAACCAAATTCACAGCTGTAATAAAGAGCAAATGGAGCAAATCCACACCAGCTATTTACTCTAACATATTGGTAAAGATATTCCAGTCAGAAGAGGGTGATACTGCTGATTGAGTGCATAACAAAACACAGCAATATTGTCCAACTGGTGAACTTAAAATTCTGCACACGTTTCACTTCAAAGGTGCTGACCAAGCTTTTTATCCTACAACCAATTAGATAAAGTAGCCCAGCAAAGAGACACCGATGTTCACAATAAAAGCAGACTGTCAGAACTTTATCTAAAATGTAATCGATGCGCTCTTTCTGCCTTCATGTGAAAAGCTATCCCCCTAATTACTATGCAACAGAGAGTTGATAAGACTTACAGCTGTCGCGTGAGCTGCAGCTAATCTGCCACACTGAGATCTACAGCATTTTCTGTACGTGAAGCTTCACAGTGAAGTGATTAGTGGTCCTGATCTTTCTACTCACTAATCAAGCTGCAGCTTATCTCAACATTGCCTTACTTTTCACTGAACACATCCATCTTTACACTGGCCTGAGTTTCTCACCCCCACAGGAGACATAACTGATGTGTCGGAGACAAAAACGGGAATTTAAAAAAACTGACATTTTGCTGGTACTGAGCTGGTAAATGATCATACGATATTTGTGATATTTTGCTGGATCAGTATAGTTAATTTAACTTTTTTGTCTTTCAAATGCACGCAGAATGTTTTCTGTCACAACTAAAATGAACTCGCAGCACAAAATCTTTGGCTATCAATCTCTCCTGCAGTTTCAACAGCTCAAGGAAGCTCAGCAGAGGATGCTGAGGGAGAATCAAGTGAAAACTCCAGCCTTTATCATCACCATCTTCTACCTGGGGACTTTTGAGAGCAACTTGATGAGAAGCATCACAGCACAGCTGTACCTGATAGAAAGACTGCAACTGTGTGATAAGAATAGCAGATAGAGTCATCAGGGTTCCACTCTCCTTCTTACAGCTCATTTTCAATCAGAGAAAGCCCTCAGTACTGTGAGAGATTCTGCTCATTCCTCCCATAAACGGTTTAACCTCCTGCTATCTGGAAGATGGCCTCACTTCATGGAAACAAGAAAATCAGAATGTGGAAGAGCTTTATCAAAACATCATTCACAGGGGCAAAAAATTTTTTTTTTTTGAAAAAGTCAGCATTTGGAAAATCCAGCCAAATACCCATAAAACATCTTGAGAGATGTAAGATTTTTTTTGGCAATGAAAGCAGCACAATGCCATGTTTTGGATTTCTGTTTTGTTTGGATACAAATACATATTTAATTAAAGTGTGTGCGCGTGTTGACACACATGTTTTATGCTGTTCCAATTTTTTAGAAAAAGAAGTTACATCTAGAGAGGTGCAACAACGCAAACTGCAAATCAGGAAACATGGTTAACAATACTGGAATATATTTTAATAAACAACTGAGTTTGGTTGTCTGCGTGTGACTCTGGTACTTTAGTTTTTCCTTTCTAATCACCAGCATAATAATGATGCTGAAGTGAGTCTTTTATTTTTTTAGCAGTGAATACTTATCTGTTTCACCATTGTCTTACAAACAGGATGCATTCAAAGTCCCAGTGAATCCCTACAACTGTAATAACTAAAATAAAACCAGAGCAAGAGGGCAGACAGGACTAATAAGAAGATAATCCTTTAAATAACAAATAAATACATGATGTTAACATGTGGCTCAGAGTTTAAATGGTCTCTTAAGGTTGTTCAGCAATAAATATATGATTTATTTGGGGTGGCACAGCGGCGTAGTGGTTAGAGCTGTTGCCTCCCAACAAGAAGGTTAAAGGATCGCATCCACCCCCTTCCTGGGTGGAGTTTACATGTTCTCCCTGTGCACACGTGGGTTTACTCCGGGTACTCCGGTTTCCTCCCACAGACCA
>JAOXNZ010000210.1:14217198-14248557 GCA_028566095.1 Kryptolebias brasiliensis
CACTCACACACACACACACACACACACACACATACACACACACATATATATATATACTCTATATATATTCATATATTAGAATTTTTAGCTGAGAGATTAGGCAATGTATATTATGATCTTTTGGACTGATTTCATTCATAATAAAAATTAAAACTCTTTTCTCCAGTTTCCCGATTGAGTGTAAAAATTTGAGAACACTGGGAAGCGCTACAACATCACACGACTACTCAGGAGCAGGTTGCAAGATAAAACAAATAATAGATAAAAGGCCTGAAGTTGTACAAGGCAGAGAGATGGGGAGATGATATGGATCTCTGTGGCATGGGCATTGCATGGCCCCACTGAGAGTAAGAGAAAAATCTACAGGTGAAAAAAAAAAAATACCAAAAGATAAAACAGAGAACAGAAAATGAAATATTTAACCATGAAGAAAGATGAAGCAATAGTGCAAGACTACACTGCATGTTAGGAGAGTGCAATGTCTGCCCAATTCATCGGTACACTAAGTGAGATATGGTGCCAGATTTAAAGTTTAGCTGATGGTTGGGCACAAAGTTGTGCTGAGGATTCTTTCGGGTGCACACATCTTTTGCATACAAGCCCATACACGAGTCACATGATACTTTTGAGCAGTTCACACAGGTGTGTGATGCACCTGGCTTGTTGCAAAATCCACACCGTGATCCCCCCATGCTGATTCGTTCACTGCTGCCTCCCTTTGGTGTTGTCAAGGCAGCAGATTTACTTGGAAAGAGCTTGGTGGGCATGAGGGGTTTCTCCAATATCTGGGGGTGAGGATGGGGATGAGAATGTGAATGGGTTAATGTTAGGGGATGCGGATGAAGATGGGAGTGAGAATGCGCATTGGAGTAGACAGACAGCTTTTCCTTGACAGGAATATATCCATCAAGAGGTCGTGGAGATTTGGAGTGGTACTCCTGGAGGCCACAGCAAGGGGAAGGGTCCACATTGTGGCAGGCAGGGCAAAGAATCATGTCACACCTCTGGCAGGATGTCATTGTTGAGCACCCCAGTCCACAACTTTGACACTTGACACTACTGTGAGATTTAAGCAGCCAGCCATCTCTGGCATCTCGAGGCTCTCTGGATGGAGGTCGAGATGGAGTCTGCCTTCCTCCTGTTCCTGCACCCCCCTTCTCTGTGTACAGGTCGATCTCATCCAAAGAGGTGAGATGGTAGGATGTGTAGGGATCAGCTGGGGTAGGTGACTGAATTGGGAAAAAGTCTGCAACAGGGCTATAGGAAGGTGGAGCTGCAACAGAGAAAAAAGATGCTGAGGTGCTGGGCCTGATGATCTCATCCTTCATATCCTCCTCAGCATCCACAAATAGAGGCTCCTTCCTTAGACTCAATGAGGTCTTCAAAACAGGCTTGTTAACAGCTGCGTGCCAGTGACCAGCCCCATCTGTAACATCCACAGACTTGGATGGTCGACTACCCCGCCTCAGTTGATGGGCATGAGGCCGTTCTATATCCAGCGGTCGCACAGACAATCGAGCCATATCCGCCCCGAGGCTGTCACGTCTGCGCAGTGCCTCGGCACAGCCAGCTGCATCATCTCTACAACCTCTGCGGAGCTCCAGAGCTTCCAGCTCTGAGGCTGAACCACGGGCAAGAGCCACTACTTCTCCTAGAAGACGACACTCTGCCTGGGCCAAGAACAGCTCAAATGCTAGCTGGCGGAGATAATTTGTGTCCCCTGGGTGCTCCTGCAAAGTAAACTGTGAATCATGGTCACTGGAATATCCGATGGTAAGCATAAGAGTTTGGAGCTCAGCATCAAGAATGGCGGACTGCAGGTGATACACATATGGGCCAGTGAAGGTCTAAAAGAGACAACATTGGAAATCATAATTAGTGTCTGTTAAATAAAATCGGACAAAAATCTCAAATAAAACTGTTCATGTAATTATTCTTTAGCATTTTAAGGGTAAAATGATCATTTCTAACAATAAAATAAATATTTTGAATTTCACTGCAATTTTTTAAATTTGTCTTTGCTTGTATGTACTCTAAATTGTAATTTAGAAATAAACAAATACTTTTAACTACTTTGGAGTTCTGTGAAACTGAAAATAAAATAACTGTCTACAGAGCTGCTCCAGAGCCATACTGAGTAAATTGTTGATTTTAGTTTCTGTTCAACAATAACGCTCTAAATTCTCATTGTTTTTAGCTCATATTGTCGCATCACTAGAGGTAAATGTGGAAACCAAAGACAGACAATATTCTAAATATTATTGAGAATGAATCACAACTGTATACACTGAAAAAAGATTTTCTTGTAAATTTATGCTGGTAAAAAATACATTTGTGACTAGTTAGAAAAAATAAATAAATCGAAGCTGATGTACTGCTGATGTACTGCCCACACTTTATTTAACTGCACCAACAATGGCACGAAAGGTAAATGTTGTAATGTTTTACTAATGGGAGATTCAGGTGCTCTCTAAAAACTCACTGGCTTCTGAAGCCTTAAAACAAATCGGAGAAGCTTCTGTACAGTTAAGTGAGGAAACACTGAAACTAAAAATGCTGGTTTTATTCATGAGTCACCATATGAAGAATGTCTTCATGTACAAGAACGTGGTGCTGCAATCGCAATTTGATGTAATATATTTAAGAAATTATTTCTGAGTGCAGAGTTTTACTCAACTGGATTGTTGGGACCTAAGATAATAAAAAGAAATGAGATCAAGATCAATGTATTATCAGGAGGATCTCTTGATGAGTTGCCTCTATTTTGTATTTTTTGTTCTCCTGTTGCCATGTGCCATTAGTACCCAAGTTGTGTTGCCATGGGTACTAATATTTCATAAGTACCCATTACTGTATTCTTTGTAAAACAGAACTTCAATATGAGACTGACTACACAGAAAAAGGGTTGGCAATTAAAAAAAAACTAATTTTTTAGCAGTTATTACTGTGAACTACATCGGCTACTATCAGCGTTGTCTTGTAATCAATAGTAAAAGTTTGACAATAAAGAACATTAACCAATTTTGTAATAAATTACTTATAATTCAGATGAAAACAAAAGACATCAATGCTGAAAAATCTACCCTCGGAAACATAGAACTTGTTTGTCCTGAAATTTTAAATAAGAATCTCATCAAAAGATAACTTCTGTATCTCATTTTGAGCAATGTGTGGATACAAAAACTCAACAGTCAATAATACTGAAAGCTGATGCGATAGCTTTTTACAATCTGTATAAAATTTAACAGATATTGATCCATCTTCTGCTGTCTATCCGCGGTTGGGTCGCGGAGGCAACAGGTCCAGGACAGAAACCCAGACATCTCTTTCCCCAAATTTAACAGATATTGGCTCTGAATTTCTGAACTCCTCAATAAATAAGAGTAATAGGACAATAAACTAAGCTCACCTTTATACATTTGAATTCTTTCTTCCAAGGAAAAAGCAACAGGTTGGTGCAGATGGTTTCCAGTGTGTTGAACGCTCTCTCCAGGTTCTTCAGGTTACTTCCTCTCTGGCAGCGGAGCGAATTCTCTACCACCTCATAGAATCGCACCATGCGAAATCGCTGTCGGGGATCTGGCTGGTAGGCTCCGAGCAGAGCTGTGGCTGTGGAGAGTAGGGCCTCACTGTCTTTGTTTCTGCTTTTGTCTCCATTTAGTGTAGTTCTGGTTGCTGTACATCCTCCACCTTCCTCCAGACGCTTTTCCAACGCCGTCACATACCTCCGAAACAGATCCTCTTTTAGCTTGGCGTCCATCGTTTGCCACAGACGATCATTCAGTTGTTAATCTTTTCTGTGAGAGCCTCACCCCTTTAGGCACTCCCTGCACCAGGATGCCACAATCAAACACCATTTTTAGCCACCATGCTGCGCTGTGCACATTGGCACCCACTAACTTTCAATGTTATGAAGAAGTGGCAGAGGAGTGAGACTTTTTGTCCACTCAGAAGCACAGTCTACATACATGAAATGCAGTTTTCTGGTGGCTTCAGTTGACGTCGCTGGGCTGCAGCCTGTACAGATGCCTTTGTATGGGCATCTCTAGTTAGGCTCAAAGCCTAACGTGTTTCCAGACAAACCAATCTGTGTTGTTCAAGATGAAGTAAAGAATAGATTTTTGTTAGTTCAGAGTTGAATCCATTCAGTTTGTTGGCTTCAGCATTTGTAGAGTTTGAGGTCGCTCATCTAGTAGACATGTTCTTGATTAAGCGGGTCTTCTCAGCCATCTCCAAGCTTTAATCACACAGGGGAAAACATAAAAAAATAAACACTTTATTAAAACAAACAGAGGCTGTTGCTGCTAAGTCTGTATATTTGCTCCAGAAGAAAATGCAGTAAAAACAAGTCCCCAATATGTACTTTTGAATGGGATGCTCATCAAAAGGTTGGCTTGGATGCATTATATTCACAACCATAACACAAAGTGGGCTGATTAACGTGTAGACACGCAAGTTCAGGTTTCGCGGTTGGTACGTTTGTCCAGAATTTATATTTGAACCAGTTATAAAAAACAAAACAAAAAAAAGTCCAGTAAGAGGAAGTAAGTGTTTCCTAGTTCTTTAGAGGGCTGACTCGCAATTCCAGTTTTATCACAGACTCAGTGTACAGCGCATAGCCAAATAGCGAGCGCAACCATAACACTCCTCATTGCGTATCTGTTGCGACACAATCACTAACTATCGTCGACGGGCAAAAGAAACCCCCAGCAGCTGTTACACTGACTCTCCATCTCAAACCAGATACAGTCATGAACATTAACCCCATCTAAGCTAAGCAGAGAACGCCCATTCGAGCGCAGCTGGCTAACAGTTGCTAACAGCTAGCAGGGCGTTCCATCGCTTCCCAGAGATATTTCGCCAGTTAGGGGTCAAATTATCAACACACGAACAGTAATAATGGTATGAATCCTACACGAACGACCATAACCACGTTTCTATTCAGAGCGCACACCGTCTTAAACACCAGCACTTCTACGCCTTACCTTTAACAAGTGCTAGCACTGGCTAAAGCTACGCCTCCTCAGCTGTTGAAAATTTGCTTCTTTGGAGTACGCATGCGCAGAGAACTGACGCTTCATCGCCATCACGAACCCACGTGCTAAAGAAGAGGAAATACAAATGTTTTATTTTCATTTTTTAAAAAATGTAATATTTTCAATAAACAGTGGTTTATTGCACATCCTATGTCACTACTGTAAGAAGTGACTTTAAATCAATCTTTTGTGTGAAACATTCTCCAGTTCCAGCTTTTCCAAATGAAGACTTTTTACATAATTATGCAGTGAGAGTTTAAACTGATTTAAACAAATAATGTGATGATTTTACTGTTCTTGTTCACCTGAGAGATTTTTTTTTGAAAATGAGCTTCTATATTTGAGTCATATTTTGGATTCCCAACTATAATTTGAAGACAATATTAGAAAAATGTTTAAAGCAATCAGAAATAATTTTGATTGCTTTTGTCTCATAAAATGATGTTTAGGCTACTCGTGCAGGCTACCCAGTTTTGTTTGTTTGTTTTTTGCATGCTATGATTCTGTTGCACTCAAACAAGCCAAACAGGCTTGCAACAGAGAAAAATTATTATTAAACCAGCTACAAAACATAATTTAGACAATCAATAGTTTGCTCACAACAATAAAATGTAGACTAATTTTAGAGTTTTTAATTCACAGGCGAAACAATTTCTAATTCAATTTTTAATTAGTAATTTAAGATGTTTGATTTTCCTAAAAGTTTAAACTGAGTCTGCAAATTAGCCACTGGCTATTAAAAAGTAAAGTACAGGGCAAAGGTTACACCATTTACACAGTCAAAAAAATGTCATAAAGTAAACAAAATTTTCTCTTTTTTTTCTCATATCGATGGTTAATGTGTCCTTGAAATAAAAATAAATTGTCACAAAATTTGTAAATGGCAGCCAACTACTTTGTTTGTTTGTTTCCAGAAACATCTGAAGTGACTGAAAATAAGTCGACAACGGTGACATCCGTGGAAGAGCTGTTTGAGTTGAAGAAGTCTGACTAGTTTCATGTATTGGTGCGTATTTACACTCAGATTTGTTGGATAAAGTATGCAGATAAAAGTGCTTTGTTTACACTGAGTGCATACCTGTATTTCTGAGTTGCATATCAATATACGTGGAAAATTACTGAAGTGATCTCTTTCAAACTATGATTTCAACTTTAGGACAATACATACACACACTACAGTGCCTGCCCCCACTCTTGTAAATGAGATTTTAAAAACTAACATTAAAATAAAGTTTTGATATGTTGACCAGTGTTTGGTTGTAGTTTCCATAAGCCCCGCCCTCCCGCTTAAAAAAAGAACCCGAACCCGGTGACGTTGTTACGGGAACGGTTGGCGCTGCTGCCTGGCTCGCTGGGGGACTGACTCAGTGAAGAAAAGAAATGGCGATGCTCGGAGGCTTTAGCTCAGCACAGCACAAGAAAAGTGTGCCCGACGAGAGCGGCGACGTGTCGGAATTCATCTGTCCCGTTTGTCTCGAAATTTTCGAGAGTCCCGTAACAACACAATGCGGGCATACGTGAGTATTTTCCGCTTTATTTTGTTCGCCCTCCCCCCCTTGTATATATCCCACGTCTGCCACCAGCGACGCAACGGTACGAGTTAAAAACAACGAGAAGAAGGGCTTGATTTTTAAAGACATTGCGGACCTGAGCTGGCAAAACATCGGCCGTCCGTGTGCCCGCTTGTGCAAAGACTCTACAGTTCTTTTTTTTATTCGCATAAATAAGTCACAAAAAACCCATTCTAGGTAGCTAAATCAGTTTCAGTTTTGTTTACATCAAAGAGGAGGCCTCACTCGGGAGTTGTAGTTTTACTCGCCATTGCCGTGCCTCATGAAAGGAATGTAAAAAACTACAATTCCCGGCGTCATTTTGAAGCGGGGGACTTTCCGTCGGCTTTACAAGAAAATTAAGTCAGCAACATATAAACGGAATAAAATTGACTTTTTTTCTGCTCAGTGTGTTGCAGTGTTCTACAAATAATAAGAATGGTTATAATAGAACTTGCACTTCAAGGCATTTAAAGACAAATATAATTAATGTGCTTCTTTAAGTTGTTCATCAAGATTCCTTCACTTATCTCTTGCTAGGTTCTGCCAGACTTGTTTGCAGGAGTGTTTGCGTCCACAGAAACCTGTGTGTGCTGTATGTAGGGCCACTCCAGGGCTCCTGACTAAAGCTACTAATCTAGAGGCCCTCATCCAGTCATCTGTGGCAGCTTGTAAGGGATGTGGAGTTCAGGTATGTTTGATTATTAATGTGCAAACTAAAATAAAACATCTGATCGTTGAATAAAACTGAGTTTGGGCGCATAGAGCAGCCATAGAGGCTGACAGTTTATCATCCACACGTTCTGAAATTAAACTTGAAGTTAGGTTTTAATAATCAAATAGATGCCAAGTTTATATTGAAACCATGATACAGTTGTTGATGTGTCCTTTTTCCTCATCAGATTGGCCTGTCTCAGATGAGAACCCACACAGCAACTTGTTCAAAATACCAGGAGTACATCGAGGAGGGGGTGAGGACCACTGCCCAGAGCCAGCCTGCCGTTATCAGGTGAGAAACGATAGGGACGAGCCGAACCGTTTTTTTGCTAGTCTCCAGAGCGGTATTTTACTGCGTGGTAATGGAATATTTTGTTTGTAGTGCCTACCACTTGTGGTACTGTAATTAACCTCAAGACCACATCAGGCAAAACCTTGATGCCTAAAAGGAGAAACGTAGCCCTGGTATTGGCCACTGCCACACAACCCTGTTCAAGAGCCTACTGTTTCACTTTTATAGCGTTTTGCTGTTCTGTTACGGTACAGCTGAGGAAGTGGTTACTGAGCCTTATCACTATCTGTGTAAAAAGGAAAACTGCTGTAAAGTGGCCATTTCTGACTCCTGATAATTGGGCAAGAAATCTGAAAGCACACACAAGGTTAGCATTATGCTGTTTGTTTTGTTTGTTTGCTTCTTTCTATCGGGGTGTTTACAACTCAAGGAAAGCATTCATTATATAAAAAGGGGGTCACACACTAGTTACTTTTCTATTAATCTTTCTTACCCTTCATTCTGATTATTTTAGTTGTCGGAAACGGCCACTGTGTGCATGTTATATATTTACGCAGACACACAAACACCATTAAACAGTAAAGGTAGCATAGTCTGCAGTTTATTCTATAATAACTCATACTACTGTACTGAGTACTCAGCAGCTGTGTAAAATATCCTGGCAGTGGATAAAAGCAGCTGATTCTTTCATTTTTTCATGTTTAAGCTTATCAAAGAGTCAGTCCTTTCTCAGTTATAATTGTGTTTCCGACCCAACATTTTCTTTCATGCCAACAAGCGCACCGTGTTGAGTTAAATCAACAGTCTGTAAAGAGGAGCCGTTCAAAACACTGATTTATGCTTGGACAGAGAGCAGATCTTCAGCTGAGGCTCATAACATTTAATCAAAGGTCATTTGGCTCAGATACAGAGAAAAAGAAGCTGGGTGCTGCAGCTCATTATTGTAAGTGAAAGTAAAGGTAGACAGCCATCTTATTTATTCAATCTGTCGGATTCCTCTGGAATGTTGATCAGAAGCCAAAATAATCCACCACTACTGTGTTGTGTCTGTTTATCAGTGTGATTCAGAACATAGATGTGCCACGATGAAGCTTAAATACCTGAAATGCTTTTGTCACTTGGTGCCTTAAATGGCAGAACATCTTTTCAGCATTGTCAATCTCACAAAGTGGTTAAAAGAAAAGTACTATGCCACGTTTTGGGCCAGAAGTATAAGAATTGATGTGTTTTATCAAAATAAATGAACTGACGAATCATTAAATCTCTGGGTTCACACAGTCTTTAGTGAAAGTAAATCTAGTTATAAAATCAGTCAAGTTGTTTTTGTTGATTTGAAGCTGTATAATGGTGACTGACTGTACAACAAATACATGTTGGTGTCTGTGAGTAAAGAAAACCACATTTGTCAGCTCCAAAACCAAAGTTTTTTTAAAATTATTTTCCTGTAATAAATAGGTGAACAAGCTTCTTAAAAGGCTCCCAGTTAAGGTTTGACTGTGTTTATTTTGGACCAAGATACTGCAGTTTAAAGCCAACTCCATGCTGTTCTTTTTTTTTTAAACTAAAGATGTACCTTTATGTAGTAGAACAGCAGTTAAATAGAACCATAGACTTCATGTTTACAGATTTGTAAACACTGGATTTAGGTTAGGATAAGAACGTCAGTAAGTCTAGCAGTTAGTTTTATTGTCTCTTTATATAAAAGCCTGTATAAAATAAAACAGTGATACTTGGCGCATGTACTCTGGCTCTGCTGTGTAACATTCGCCTTGTGTGTTCCAGGATTTCCTTTTGCCTAATTAGCAGACTGAATTTGCAAACAATCAGTTGTTTCCAGTTGTGATGATGAATGAATATCACAGCAAATTGTTTCTGCTTCCCACAGTCCAGTGCCAAATCGCTACACTTTCTCCTGTCCCTACTGCAACTGCCAGAACCTGGACCAGGATGGCCTAGTTGAACATTGCACTTCCCAACATGCTCGAGATCCACGCCAAGTGGTAAGAAACCCATACTGCACGGTGGTCCCCTCAGTTGTCCTCAGGCTCCGCACTGCATTTTTTTGTTGTTTGTTTAATTGTGATCAGTAACATATTTATGGATTCTGTCTCTTTTTTTTTTTATTTGTTTAGGTGTGCCCTATTTGTGCCTCAATGCCTTGGGGAGACCCTAATTACAGGAGCGCTGACTTTTTCCAGCACCTCAAGATCAGACACACTTTCTCCTATGACACATTTGTTGTAAGTAAACACTAATATTAATTTACTTTTATATTGACAAATCTTCACGAGTAACTTTGAATTTCTTTTTTAACCTCCTTCCTTATGCTGATATCTCTACAGGATTACTCCACAGATGAGAACACAATGATTCAGGAGGCTTTACAGCGTTCCCTTATGGACAACTGAAGTGTGAAGAACAATCGAGCAGGATGACGAGTTTAGGCAGGAAAAAAAAAAAGAGAGAGGGAGAAGATTGTCTTGAAAAGACACAACTATACACTGTATCATCATGCATCTGGTATAACTGAACTGCTATGGGTAATTATTTTTCACAGGGGCACTGTGTCGTATCTATGAATCTACAGGTTTAATAATCAAAAGAATAAATCAGGCAGTGTTGTTTAAAAAAACATGCTGATTGATTTAGGTGTGGCACAGTGTTTCTGGTGTGGAAATCTCTTTTCTTCCCCTCAGCGGAGTCCGTTCACTGGTTAGAGTTAGTTTAGTATCTCCTTAACTATGTTTAAGTCATTTGTTCAGTAATGACTTCGTGTCATGTAACCAAAATCCTCCCAAGTTGTGCTAAAACTCCCTGTTTGTCAATACTTGATGTTATAGGAGGGTTTGACCACTAGGTGGCTAATTATTGCCAGCAAATGATAAATTACTTGCAACGCTGTCAAATTAACAGTAACATAATATTCTAGTCACTCCTGATTGGTATGTAAACTCTCACTGGAAAAAAGGTTGTTTTTTTGTTTTTTTTTTGTAAGGTGCTTCACTTGAAGGAAGTTGCTTTTTTTTAACCGCCGTTTCTGCTTGATATTTGTGTGTGTGTGTGTGTGTGTGTGTCAGAGAGAGAGTGTGTGTATGTTTTTGTTTTTTTCAGAGTTCTGCTGGAAAGAATAATCGATATGAGGGTTAAATAAAACCAGAGACAAGTGTTTGCTTCAATGTAATATTCTTCCCTTGTGTCTTTGTGCCTTCTGGTTTTCTGACTTCCAAAATTCATAGGGCTAATAGTTCATGATATGCATCTAAAGGTGTGAAAAAGAGAAGCATCAGTTGGTTATGATCTGTTTTTTATTTTTAACTTTTCCCAGTTTAGTTGCATGTTTATCACCACAGGAGGGCAGTAGAGTTCCACCTTTCCCTGTGAGATCCACTGCCCCTCACCGGCTCTGTAGGTCTTTCAAAGTATAATTTCATCCAGAGTGTGTCTTTTTTCCAAGCTTAGTTTTTAGCATATGCGTTTTGATTAAATGAAGCATACAAAATGTGACACAAAAAGCATAATTTTGTTGTTTTAATTATAATAGCTGAAAACACAATAATTACAGCTTCACTTTTAGGCAGATGGTCATGTGACATAAGTTTAAATCTAACTCGCTGTAGTACTATTCTCATGCCCAGTGTCTGCAGAGTCTTCACTTAAAAAGTAAAAAAAAAAAAAATCCAGTTCATCGTGGCTTTCATATTTCATCTTGAAGTAGTACTTGTTTGAGATCTTACCAAAACTGACAACATACGACGATGCAAAAAAAAAAAAACCTGTTTTTTTTCTGTCTTGGTGGTTTTGTTTTCATTTTAAAATATAAATTGTGTTTGTTGATGTTTTCCATCCATGTGTAAATGTTTCAGGTAAATCTCATACATTAATACACGTTGCATTTCTTTTGAACAGGTGAATAAATTCCCTTACATGCAGATGAAGTAGCTCTAGCGCAGAACCTCAATGCCTTTTTGTTCGGTCTTTGGCTCCACTTAGGTTCACTGTTTGATGTTCAATCCCCCTCCCCCATGTCATAATTTTGTGTCTTTCTAATGTGTAATAACCTTTTCTCCTTTCTCAGTATATCTCTCTCATTCTCTTTTGTCAGCCCTACTGTCAGAGGGTGCTAAATCCTGATAAATTAAAGCTCTTTAATTATTTAAACCCTGGCCCTGGAAATCAGGTGTAGTGATTTATATGTGTGTGTATGAGATGTGTGTGTGTGTGTGGGAGGAGTATGACAACATCCACTGCTGATGGATGGCTACAGTGTGTGTGTTTAAAAAAAACTGGTGGGTCCAAAATTTAGGATATACTCAGATGTCTCAAAAAATCTGTTACTGAGCAGAATTTTTTATTTTAGTTGTATATTAGAAATTAGTAGAGCATCGTACTAAGAATGAATCTTGCATTGTGTGTGTGGTAACTTTCTGATGAAACTTGAGCTCCTCGGTCTTCATCGTCCATATGAAGGAACAAAATCTCACGTCTTTATCTTTAAGGCCTGTTCTGTAATCACTATAGTTTTACATGTAGCTCTGCAGTGCAGCTCAACAACCAAACTTATTGATGCAAGCCCTCCTGCACCCCTTATATTTTCTTCTTTTTTTATTTTTTTAATTTCCCCCACAATCAGGTTTTTGCTCCTGGCAGATAGAGTAGTGGTGTTAGCAGAGGGAGAACTAACGAGATACTCGAGTGCTTCCAGGCAGGAAGGAAGTCGAGTTGAAAAACATGGCAGAAAGAAGTCTTTCTTGTCTGTTTGGTGGTGCATCTTAAAAGGAAGAAGGGGAGGAGGGGGCTAAAGGTGGGGATTAAGAATAGGAAGAAAGAGCAGGGGGGGGAGAGGAAGAGATGAGAACACATTGAATAAAAATTTCATAAAGTACAGTGTGTGGTTTCTTTGATGAAAGCAGTAGATGGTGTGGGGAGTCTGCGGGCTCTGAAGAGGCAGCAATTAATGCTACATGCACCCAGAGGCACACAGGGAGAGGCACGGTGACGCTGGATTGTTTTGTAAGAAGTGCCATCACTGATCTGGACATCTCAGAAGCGGCTGAACTGGCTGTTCGACAGTCAAAAAAACACACTTGTTGTGTGAACACTTGGAGCTGCATGTGTGTGAGCCACTCCCTCCTATTCTCTTTGTGTCATTGATTCTCAGCAGATCTTTTGACAGATTTTCTTTAAAAACCAGAAGAGTGTTTTCGTCCTGGTTTAGGCTGGTTAGGTGTTGCACAAGTTATGTATTTCAGAATCAGGATGATTAACTCCTTTCAATCACTGCTTGCTTTCAGAGGAAGTCTGGTCCTAAAAATAATTGAACTAGATAGTATAAGATGCAGACAGGAACTCCTGAAAAGCTTGGAAATATCTCTCTCTCTCTTGGTCCATCTCTCAAGCTTTGCTGAGGCAGGTATCTGTGATGAGGTGTGAGGGGAGCGCTGGGAGTTTGTTCACCGAAAAATTCCTCAAAGTCAGGAGAAACGGGAAGAGCAGGAATCCTGGTGCCCGGGTGCTGCAGCTTGGCGGGTCGGTCCTCTCTAATGTTTGAACAGAAAGTGCCAGGAGGCTTCCCCAACATCAATGCTGGTTCAACACCAACTCATCTTCCGCTTTTAAACTCTTAACAACCCACCCCAGCCGGCACACACACACAAACACACTTTTTGTGTTGCTACCCTGAGAGCATAGAGTCAACTTTGATTTATTAATGCCTGCAACCAACTTGGTCCTGTATCAGCTGAAGTAAAATGTGTGTGTGTGTGTGTGTGTGTACATATCTTTGTGCCCTTTAAAACAACAACTCAGATGATTTTAAAGCACCTTGTGTAGTTTTAGTTTAGTAATTCTAACTCAGTGTACAAGAGGAAAATATGTGAATTCCTCTGGTTGTTACAGTATTGTCCTGAATCTGACTTTAGAAGTTTTGAATAAGGAACTCCTCTGACCAGTTTTAGGACCCCCCCACCTCCCTGCTCTTTAAGCTTTAAAAGTTCTCCAAACTCCTGTTTCGGCAGAAATATTCTCCTCGAAGTGAAAATGAATATGAAACACTCTGACACAACTATCAGGAGATTTGCTAATCATTGCCTCCTCATTTATTTATTTATTTATGTGAAATCCACACAGCCACTGTGCTAATATTTGAAAGCTGGGCCCTTTAAGGTGTAGAAGAAGGTGGAGATGTAAAAGTCTTGGGTGTGTACACAGACACGTGTGTGTGTGTGTGTACGTGTGTCACAGCAGAATACCAAGCCGAGTGAGGCGATTTGATCTTAAATCTAACTCCCTCTTCTCTCTACCCCTGTAGACCAACTAAGATGTGCATGGAAAAGAGCGAGCCCCTGGGCTATCATTCTCCCATTAATTTTTCCATTTGAAATCAAACCTCAGTGGGCATGTAGGAGGGAATAAGACGAGGGGAGAGGACTGGAGTGGGGATATCCTTATCCAAAAGGTGGGCGTACATGCATTTATGTCCAATAGGGGAAGCAATTTGACTGAATCCGTGTTATTTCTCAACACAGCGTGTCTGCTTGCTCTTCACAACTCACACGTGCATAGGCCAGCAGATGTTCTCAGTTCTTTTTCGCTTTAAACTGATTAAAACACATGCAGTTCTTATGAATTTCTACAACACACCTTGCATGTTTATTTTCCTGAGCACATGTATACAATGTGGAGGACCTGTTAACCTCCAGTCCCACATCCTACCCGCCCACTCAAGTACACACCTCCTCGACCTCATCCTTCCTCTGCGAGTCCCCTTCAATTTCAGTCCTCCATCTCCACCCTGTTTTTCCCCCTGTCTTTCTTTAAAAAAGCGCCGGCGCTTGCTAATCTGTCAATCAGATGTTGTCCTGTTGTGATGGGGGTGTCAGCGTGAAGGTGGGCTTACATCTCCAGCAGCTTGGAGCTGCTCGATGATTAACCAGGCAGGTATAGTGAGTGAAAGTGCTGACAGCAGAAACACACTGACAGCTGATTTGAAAGACAATGGCTCTGCTCCCTCTACTTAACTTGTCACGGCAGTCAAAGCACCTTCTCAATTAACTTGTGACGGATCTGGAAAGATGGAGGGAAACATTGGTTAGATCAACACAAACAGAAATACTTAAAAACACACACACAGATTGATAAAGATTAGATTTTATTGTATGTTGAGCCAAAAAAAATAACATTATCTCTCAGTAATTTACCAGGATAACCACTTGTGAAAAAAAGTTAAGTAAAGCTTAGGTGGTTTGGAAAATTACAAGCAGAATTCGGTGTGTGAAGGCAGAAGGTATCTCTTCCAGAAACTTTAAGTGTAGCCAAAGGGATCAGTTGTCATGAAAGGTAGGTGATCGTGTAAAAGTGTAGTTGTCTCCGTGTGTGTGTGCGAGTGTGTGTGTGTGTGCATTTGTTAGCAAAATATCTTATGAACCAGTGGACAGATTTTAATGAAACTCAGAAAGTAATCCCTGAACGTACATCTACAAGTCATTAATGTTTGGCTAAATCTGATTCAAGATGACCATCACAAGTAATCAACCTTAGCAAATACAAAAATAAATATAAATCTGTCATTTTTGCAAATATTGAGCTAAATTTTGGTGTGGCAGTAGCTAGGAGTTATTCAAGGCACATACTATAAACACTAGCAGGTCGTGCAACATCCTTGTTTAAAACTTTGATAAGCAAAGTAGAGATCAATGTGCATTCCTTTAAGATATGCTAGTTTAATTTATTTTGTGTATTACCAATCTGGATACAGACATTTCACATGCATTTTCTTTTTACTGATGGTGTACTCTGTTCCATGTACACCTTATGAGATGTTTTATCAGATCCAAGAATTATTTTAATTTGGTTCAAACAAATTTTAAATATATAAATGTAAATGTTTTAACTGAGCAGCACAATTATTGTTGATTGTTGTATTGGCATTAATATAGTTTCGATGCCTTTTCAGTTTTCTATGATAATGTTTTGGTTTTATCTGTGGTGTAAACTTTTTTTATTTTGTACATGTACGTGCGTTGTAACGATTGTTGCTTTGAGTTCCTGTTTGTCTTGGACACTCTTAAAAATGAGATTTTAAATCTAAGAGAATGAAAATAACAGCTTAAACTGCAGAGATGAAAGCGTTTGTGATGTTCTGATCTCTGGCCTCAGGTCTCACTCTGGCAGTAATGTCAGAACCAGAGCAACGAATGAAACAAAGCCCAGCATCTCCTTGTCTCCCAGATTGATAGTCCAACACTTCCCAATTATTAACCGCCCCTGTAGTGTAACATTTGTATTCAAAGCGATTTACCTCCCTCCACTTCCTGCGCTTTGTATCTTGTGTCTTTGCAGAAGGGAACGGACGATGCGGGCAGATCTGTCAGTCAAAGCGCAGCCCCCTCTCCAAAACTGGCGGTGGCTGCCCATAGACAGCCATCCATGCACCTCCACCGGTTGCAGTTCCTCCTCAGCTCAATGAGTAACCAACCTGCAGGTACTGAATCAAACTGCTGACAAGCATGGGAATAGAGATGGAGGGAGGGGTGGACATGTAGGTGGATGGACAGAAAGTTGGAAACAGAGGGGTGGACAGAGATGACAATGTATTCATTTTACTCTAGATGGGGCCCGCTCCTGTTCATCCAGCCTCACCCACCCCCTCCTCTCATCATTTTTTCTTCCCACTCTTTTAAGTGGCGTGCTTTGATGGGCTGTCCCTGTCTCTCATCTTGTCCTCTTAGACAGATGGGAGCTGTCAGCGCTGTCATCACAGCCCAGCTAAACATTAATGACTTACTTGCCTGACAAGTGCTGGCGGGGCAGCGAGAAGGTGAACGGGGGACACCTCTGGACAAAACCAGGCATGAAAAGGAGAAGTGATGGCCTTATGTGCCTGACAGATTCTTTTTTTGTCTCTCTGAACTTACGTATATGTATGTGTGCCATCAGCAGATTCTTGGCTTGACGTGGTGGTTTTATTGGCTCGTTTTTCTTCTCTTTGTGTTGTTTTCCCACTGCCCATCAGCCTTCCATTCCATTCATTGCTGACATTCCTTTAAGAAGTAGCATGTGTTGTTTCCGAGACTTTGATGCTGGCCACAGTGGCGATAGTGTCAGCAGGTAAAAGTTAGGACTTATCCCAGAGAGAATTGTAGTCGGTAAGAGGTCATTGTAATCCGGGTTTACATTTCTGGAATAATACACAAATCATCACATGCTTTCTTTAGAGAAATACATTTAGCTTGTAGTTTTTGTACCTCCTCAACTTGTAGCAACTGTTTTTGTTTTCTCTTTGGTCTCTATCTTCCTCTCAGTCTGGCTGCTGTCGCTCAGACCTCCAGCCTCTTTTCCCTGCCTCCTTTTGAATTATTAACTCCCCATGCAGCTCAGTGGAGTGAATGAGTACTGCTGAGTAGACGCAGAACAGATCAGGCCTCTCATTGCCTACATTTTGGACATTAAAGAGATGGTGTTGCTCATCCCAGCAGCCTTTTCATACAGTCACACACACACATCCATATACAGAGCAGAAAGCTTCCTCCTTCTTTTCATTCAATTTTAAACTAATGTTGCTGAATTTTAAACTTATCTTCTCATGGATTGTATTCTTTTTTATTAAAATATATTTATGAAAATATAGCATAATCTGACAGCTCTGTTTGAACCTGCCAGAGTATGGACCTCAACAAGGAGGAGAATGTCAGGAGAAAGAAAAAGGCCTAGGATCCCTTTATGGAGTGCATTTTGCCTGCTACCTTTTCAGTTTTAAACTAAGAATATTTTATGTCAACTTGTAACAAAGTTTTAGTCTTTTTGGTCAAATCTTAAAAAGTAATGGTATGTGTGACTGCTCATATTCCTTGACGATGGACAATAATAAAAATGACCCTAGAACTAATTATGCACACACACACAGGCAAAAACTGTACATAACTGTACACTCTTACTTCCCACCCATCACTGCTGAGCTCACATTTCTGCAGAAGAATGGAAGACAATACCAAAGAAAACGTGTGCCAAGCTTGTGGGATTATTCTTAGGATTTGAGGCTGTAATTGCTGCCAAAAGGGCTTTAACTATGTATTAAGCGAGGGGTCTGAATAAAAATGTAAATAGAGTTTAACCGTTGTTTTTTTTTTTATTATTTCAATTGAACATTGAACCTCTTTTCACTCTTTTGCATATTTGTGAGAAATACACTGCCTAAAATACACTTCAGATTGTTCTAAAATGTGAACCTTTGGACAGCTGATGATCCAACGGTGAGATAAACAGATAATGTCTTCTCACCAGCATTCCCTCATGTGGAGCTGCAGGCCTCTTGTGGAGCAGCCGCCCACTCGCCCTGCTTACTTCTCCCCAGGCAGCCTCTCTCTCGTATGGGTTCCGGGAGCAATGATTAACCCGGGTTCTGATCAATGCTTCTGCTGACTCTGATACATCACCGGAGCCTTTCAGCTGCCATGTAAAGGAAGCGTCGAGTCAGTACTGCTCGTGGCTCAGTTTGTCCACTCCATCACAGACACATTTACACAGGACTGAAGAAAAAATAACAAGGAGACACCAGATTATGAATGCAATAGGATGAAGCAGCAGTTCTATCATAAAACATACCAGCTGAAATGCTTTTCAACTGGGGAGTTTTTTGTAATTGTGTCAGAATTATTCTGTGCTTTGCTTAAAAGTTGTTTAATGCCATAGCAGTTTAAGAAGAGGGATTTAGACTGTAAAGAGGGAAAAATGAACACGATAAACAGAAAGAAAAGAGCAAAGTAGGAGAAGAATCACAGAGAGGGATGGTCGCTCATCACCTGGTGGTCCTTTACCTCGACAGCAGGGGAAAGCCCTGATTTCCTGAAGTTGACAGCGAGCACAATAACAGAATGTTCTGTCAGCACATCCTCCTCACAGAGCAGGTTAATGATTCAGTAACCACAGCTGAGCTGGAAAGAGGGATGAGCGGAGAGAAGTAAAAGAGGAGGAAGCTGGCATTTAGCTCCACTTAGGGCATCATTACAGCTGCATTAAACTGATGGTGTGTTTTTCTCATTTTAATTACCTTTAATCGGATCTCGTAGTCTGGCCGTTTGTAAACAAAGCAGGACAAAGACTACATGTCGCACATGTTTACAATGCGTTCATTTTATCAGTCATGCAGTTAACCCAAAGTGTTAACTGTTTTCATTAGTCTCCTACTGCAGTAGGAAGATTTGAAAAAACTTCTGAGGTACAAGAACTGTCGCTGTTTTAAAACAAAAGAAAGTGAATAAGTTCCACACATGAATTTTTCAGATGCTTGCGTCCAGAAATGTAATTTTGGATAAACATGCATCCCTGAAGAACCGTCTGAAATGTATTTAGTTAGGTACTTGTTTATTCTAAATACTTTTTTTTTTTGCTGGTGCTTTTCTAGATGTGTAAGCTGCTCGTGCCATAGGCAATAATGCACACCCATACCATCAGAGAGGCAAGCTTTTGAACTGTGTACTGAAAACAGACTAGATGGTCCCTTTCCTCTTTAGAACAAAGGACATGGTGTCTGTGGTTTCCAAATAGAATTTAAAATTTTGATTTGTCTGACCACAGAACAGTTTTCCACTTTGTCTCAGTCCATTTTAAATGAGCTTCGGCCCAGAGAAGGTGGCAGCGTTTTTTGGAATTGGGGTTAGGTTTAAAATTTAAAAAGTCTTAAGACAGAACAAGTTTACTATTGTGTAGCATTACAAAGTCTTTTAATAACACTCTAAGCATTTGGCTGTGGAAACCAATTCTCATAGTTAAATTATTTTACCATATAGTTTTCTAAAGGATTTCAAATGATTAACCTTTCAGAGTTTACTTTGTCACATGTTGCATTTCATAAAACTAAATATTTTTAAAATGTGATAGATGTGAACAGCTATGGATGCACATGTTACTCCAAAATATTTGCATATTCTTAAACATTAATGGTAAATATGTTCTATAAGTACTAATTTAGTACTTAACATACTAGATTGCAAATAAAATATAGAAGTTCAATAATCAGTAAACCACATTTAATGTCATTCATTCTGTTAAAAGTAGTAGTGTTTCTTATTGCTTGCTGGCAAAAGGCAAATATTTCAATTACGTTTTTGCCCGTGTGTGTGTGTGTGTGTGTGTATCTCATGAATCACTGGACCAATTTCAATGAATCTTGCAGAAAGTAAACATCCACTGCACAGCATAATCTTTGAAGTCATTCAAATTCAAGATGAACATTATGCTAAAATTTGATGTAGTAGCAGAGAGTCATTACATCTTGCTATTTTATGAGATTGTGCATCACATTATTTTCAGGGTTTGACCAAAACTGCTACAACTCCGTAATTTCTCAACAGAAAATGATCTGAGTTGAAAACTCAGGCATATCTGTGGGCGATATGCATTCCTTCAAGAAATGATAGGTCTTTAATTTTCACAAGATTTTTTTTCTTCCCACCACCCCCTGTCTTCCTGCTGGAACTTAGTTAAAGTTTTAACCAACTGCTGCTCAACAGTACTGCTGACTGGTGTGTTTAAACACAGGAGATCAAAGTTATCATGTTAGAAGAGAAGGGTTCCTTTCATCGGACCCATCCAGCCTGTCCACTCCATCTTATCAGCCCATTCACAGCAGCACCACTTGAGACACTCCCATCCTCCCACTCCTCACCTCACTCATTTTTCTCTCATTTTTTATCCCTCTTCCATTTTTTTTTTCTTACATTCCCCTCCTTGGCTTTTTCACACTCATCATTCCTTGATGAGCGGTATATTAAATAATTATTTATTTCTAACAGGAAAAGCCTCCTCAGGTCTCCCTCCTGTCACCATCATGTCCGTCCTTCTCTCCAGCTGTCACCTGGCAGGGTACTCACATCCACAATTGATAAGGCTGGTTAGGTGGGTCATAAAAAGTTTATGCTTGTGATGCTGGAGTCTCATTTATTATCCCTGCTAATGTAGCAGCTGGATTGGGAGGGAGGAGGGGTGGGAGGACAGAAAGAGTGCGAGTGGCTGGAGGAGCCACTGCATTAAGGGGTGATTATTCGTCTTACTACAGGGTCTGTCCCTACCTTTCAGTGCTGGATAAGTTCTCTTTATGGCCTTGATGAGGGCCAGTGCTCTCTGTATTTAAGTGTTTCGTAGCCACTAAGAGTTCAAGATGCTTCTGGCACAGGAGGTAATTACCGTTCTCCAAGCACAGAACTACAGAACAGACTTAACCCTTGAGGCTTTCTTCTTCTTGCACTTTCTTTCACTTTTAGTAAAAGTAACAAACTGTTTAACTGACAAAAAAATCTAACAACTTGTTTAAATTTGAGTAACAGTGAGAAAAAAAAAGTTCTACTCACCTTTGTGTTAGTTTGGTTGAATTGGATTGACTGAATTTGTCGATCTATGTCAGCTAGAATAAAATAATAAATTGTGGATTTTTTTTTGTTTTAGTTTAGACAAGTATTCAGATCTTTTGAAGTGAGGTTCTGTGGAACAGTTATAAACAAATAATATCTCACCTGTGGTAAAATCGTCTTTGAATGACCTCAGTTTGGAGGAAAAGCTCTGGTGAGCTAACAGCTAACCTGAGGGGGATAAGAACAAAGAGGACTGGTCCCATCTTAAAACAATTCCAATCTCAAAAAATTCATAGTGGTTCATGAAAATGCTAATCACCTTCAGTTTTGCATTACATGGTTATTTACATAGATTTCTCTGGTTATTTGCAAGCACCAATAGTGGCTGGATCAGCTAGCTGTAGCACATCCTGTGCAGCTGGTGGTTGGAATTTATTGGTTGTTTATCCCAATAAACAATATTTCTTAAACCAGTCAATCGATTTTAATGAACCCCCCAGAAGGTTTTCACTGGCTGCACATCTCACATCTACAACTGATCAACATTAAGAGTCAACCTGATTTAACCTTAGAAAACACAAACATGGCTGTAAATAAGTAAATTTTAGCAATAATGAGCAAAAGTTTGTTATGGTTTAAGCTGAGAGTCATCCCCAATACTTCAAGCACATTGCACAAGTTCTGTCTCTCTGTTAGCAAAACAAACCACTGGATAGATGAAACTTTCAGAAAGTAATCATTAAATGTACATCTACAGCTGATTAACTTTTGAAGTCAAACTATTTGAAGATTGCAACCACAACCAACTGATTTTAAAAAAGCAGAAACGGCTTTATCTTGGCTAGTTTTGCAGATATGCAGCTAAAATTTGGAATGGTAAAAGCTGAGGGTCATCTACAGTACATCTATTTGCAAAGTAAAGTAATATGTGTTTTTATGTGATTCACCTAATTATTTTCTAATTGTTATCAAATTTTATAAACATATTTAAACCAGCTCTGAAATGCTTTTACAAAAAGTATTTCCCCGTATATATCCATAGAATTATTTCTGCTCTAACCACTGAAGTTCATTTTATTTTTTTATTTTTTTATTTTGCACTGTCCTGCAGATGGCAATACTCACAAACACACAGCATTTACACAACTTTGAAACTATTTGCAGAAATCCAATTTTCCCAGACTTTCAAGAAATCATTTACTGTTTTAAAAACGGTGTTATCTCTTGCACAAACAAACTGAATCTTGTCAGAATGCTACAAATATTGATAGCCTTATAAACACAATATTTAACAGAGAAAAAAAAACACATGATCCATTTTACAAATGTGCATGGAATAAATGAGTTTATTGCGGACTACATCTCTAGATTCAAGCAAAACATTTGAACATCTAAGTTTAAAAAAAAAAAAAAAAAGACCATAATGGGAGCATGCAGATGGGACGCCCAGGGAACGTGGGTACATATGAGAGTGTTAGTGTTAGGGGGTGGGGGGGCAGTACCCAGAGGCATAGATAGTGATAGATTGGCCTGGGAGAGCCGTGATGCAGATCCACTCATCAAGATTGATGTTCTGCCATTCTGCTTTAAGTGCAATTAAATTGGCCCCTGTGTTAAAAAGCCCAGCCGATAACGTGGCTGAGGCTGAGATTACGCTACATTTCCCCTGCGCTTTCCTCCACCTGCATTCCTGCCACGGCCACTCAGAGATTTACTTTACATCCTTGGCCTGTGTTGGACAAAGACTGAGCCGTTCATCAGCCCCCTGATTTACAACTGTATCTGCAGCTTGTTTTTTTTTTTTTTTCTTTTCCTTTCTTTTTCCACATGGCCCACAAAGTAGTTTTTAAATCAATGCTCCCTAAAAGTTTTTAATCACTTTCTAGTTCTTGTCTTGCCGCAGAATTGATCACTTGTACATTAGTGCATGTTTAATGTGTAATAATGCACGGTGATTACTGAGAGGAAGGAAGTTTAATGTCTTTGTGAACAGTTCCAACATAACTCATCTCTGGCTGGAGGCTGACAAGCTTGTCTATTTAGTGCACGAGCAATACTCGGAACTGAAGACAAGGTCATTCAGAGATTCATCGCTACTTGTTTTCATGTCTGCGGCTCTGAATAGATGCTTGAAACTGATACAGTTTGGCTGCATTCACCCCCTTGTCAGGCAGTACAAATAATTGATAACGTTCTCATTTTTCTGCTAAATGAAAGTATTTGCAATAATTTAAATTGAATGTCCATCACAGTCCAATCCATCTCTCTTTCTGTCTCGGTCTCCATTCTGCCACAGGCCTCGCCCACCTCCGTCAGTGTCAAGTTGTTAACCCCGTGTCAACTGTGGCGCAGGGCGTATTTGGACCCGGTTGATGGATGGGTCTTGGTGGACTTGTCCCACGCAAACATATTCTCAGAGTCAGCTGAGAGAGGTGCAGCATGAGCGTGTGTGTCACCGCCTCACACCACCCCAGCCCAACACACACACAGTTGTCAATCCAGGGTTACGTCCCTGGACTCACGCAGGAGTTGTATGGCCTGCTGACACCCGGTGTCTCCTGTTTGGAGCCAGATGGGTGGAGCGCTGACCCCACTGTCTCGAACAAGCAAATGTTTCCAGCAAATGTCCAACTTGACCCGTGTCCTCAGCATCATTACGTTTTTCATGTGAGGGCTTGACATCCTGTTCACTTAACTAGCCAGTAAAATTCCCTCTACCAGCTCAACTCGGGGGAAACATGGAGTAATCAAGGGGAGGGCCATTACAAATGAGCATGATTTTTTGTTCTTTTGTAATTGCCAAAAACAGTCTTTAAATCAATCTTCTGTTCTTTATTTCTCCTGAAATCAGTTGGTCAAATTCCTGAGAATTTGTTGGTACAACAATTTTTTGAAAAAAAAAAACATGCTGATTTTACATAAACATTAAAACTTTGTCATCTTGGATTGAGTATTTTTGTTTGTGATTAAGTAAAAGTTCTATATTTTTATTTTATTTTACTTTTATTTAATCTTTACTTTACCAGGTAAAATGTTTGAGAACCAGTTCTCAGTTACAAATAGGACCTGGATGTATGAGCCTGCTTTTTAAAAAAAAACAAAAAACAGTTGCAACATTATGGGACTTTGTGCTTCTGAACACACGATTTGGGGCAGAGATGGCATAGATACATGACTGATCACTCGTCAATAACCTGAGTTCATCCAGCACCATTAGTCATCCGCACCACATCCTGTCACTCCACGCAGCTGCTTGCCGTCTCTCTTCTCCACCTCTCATTTTTCTCTCTCTGACCAACTTTCTCTGTTCTTTTTATTCTCATCAACAGCTTTAAGGCATTCTTGTCACACTTTAAGGCGGCTGTGGGTGAAAAAAGACTAAAAATACAAAAATGAGAGGCTCGTGTAGGCGGGTGAGTTAACTTACATCCCATGTGTTATCTTTTTGCCTTTCTGAATGGGGGGGTTGTCATAATGTGTTCTCTTTTTTTCAGAAGGTCAGAGTAACCAGGAGTGCATAGTTGCAGCAGTCCTCTCACAGGGCACAATGGGAGGGGAGATCCATCACTTCTGTCCCTAACAGAGTGGGGATCAGTGGGGGTGGAGGCCACAGGGCTGGGCCTGACTCTGACTGGCTGATGGAAGGATACGGACAACAGGATGGGGCTAGTTAAACTTTAACCAGCTCTCATCCTACACCCTGAACACACTATTCTGTGCTGTGGGAGATGGTGATGTTTCGTCAACCCAAGATCCGTGACCTGCCGCCCACTGGGACCCCCAGTCGCCCACTCACCGCCCCACACCCAGCTGCGTCAATATGGATTACTGCAGCAAACCGCCAAACTTTTGCCTTTAGCGTGGGAAGAAGAGCAGCTCTGAGGTCTCCTCTCCATCTGTACGTGGTGCAAGTGGCTGTATTAACCTGGCCCTCTGCACGCGCCATGCATCCCACTAACATGGTAACCACGACTTCATATTCCAAACACACTCACTTCATTGTTTGTTGCGACCAGTGTTGACACATTTTCACAATGAATCAGTAGGAGGGGTTAGTCCTGGGCACACTGTTGTGCTATGAAAAATGATGGCCAGTCTTTTTATAGTCGTTTACTAGCTGCTCACTTTGATAGAATTTGGCAAAAGCTCACCTCCATTGAGTTCACAGTGAGTCTTGAAAATCATGTTTCGATGTCGGCCTATTCCCCACTGTCCCCACTGTTCCATAAAACGAAAAAATAAATAAAAAATAAAAAACTGCTGTGACAAATGGGATGTGAACAGACTTCGGGTGGCTGAGGGTTACATCAGGTGCAGAGCAGGTCGGAGGTATTATAACCCAATGCGTTCCTGTTCACTGGTCCAATCATCTTCATTGATTGAGGCGATGATTGAGAGGGTGCACCTTTTTTTATATAGCACCAAGAGAAGAAACTGAAGGTTGTAATGCATGAGCTCTGAAGGAAAGTGACAAAAACAGAAAAAGATGTTGCTTTGTTGTTGTGCATTTTAATGCATACAGTATATTACAGTGCAAATAATTGCTAAGTGAGTAGACAATGTATGTGATTTCAATAGCTGATGCCAACTAAACTAAGAAAGGAGTAATTAATGTGATCTGCAGATATAGTGCAACTTAAAACTTCCAGTAATTGTTGATCAGTCCTACACATCATCTTGGATGTATTTGAGCTCATTTCTGTTTACAGAGCAGCTTCCCTTCTAGGATGTTGGTGAGTTTAATCAAAAAATGACAAACATCAAGTTGGCCATTTAAAAACAGATTTAAACTTTTTTATTTGTTTTTTTGGGGTTTTTTTTTCAGATTCTTTTATTATTATTTTACAGATTCTCTCAGCTGCTTGCTGTTCTTTTTTTCCATTTAAAATGTTTTAATGTTTGGGAGTGAGTTTTGTTTATTGATTACTCCTGAAACATTTATCACTGATCTTGAATTGATTGCATTTGGACAAATTTCTTTACAAAACGTCTTAACATTTTTAACCTTTTGAGAATCCAAAACAGTTTTTTCTGATGTTATTAGTTTGATCTGTTTCTCCATCATACCTTTTCTTAAAAAATGTAAAACATTATTAACTGAATTAAACAAGATGCTCTCTCACACAAGATTGTCATCATATTTGTTGCTTGACTTTTATTTCACCTTTAAACTCACTGCTGATCTTTGAGGTTCATGTTTTCTTGTCTTGTTCAGAAATGTAATTTTTTGAATTATGTTGCTCAATACAGCTCTGGACTGGACTAACAATTAGTGAAAAAGTAGAATTTATTTTTTCTTATTTGTAGACTTAGAATCATTTTATGTACTTATAGGATTTATGTAAAAGTTTGATGGCTGCAAGTTTTTAATACAACAATATAAAACATTCAAAGTTCTTAGGGTTTCCTGAAATTTTAAGGGTTCCTGTTTTTACACAAAACAAAAAGGTAAAGCATGATAAACCAAATCCTCAGTAACATAAGACACTTTACATGTGCATCATGTTCATGAGAGAGTGTATGTCATGTGATAGTTTGATTTAATTAAGTCTGATGAGGTGACTCGGCCCCCTTCATACACATTTAATAATGCAGTAATTTCTGCCCATTTGAGTCGATGAGAGTGAGGAAACTGACATTCCTCAGGGGGAGGGGGAGGGCGTGATGTTTGGGAAGTGGTTGAGCGAGAAGCGGATATTTGGTTTGTGAAAAAACATCAGGGTTAAGAAAAGAAATAAGGTACTGCTGGGCGGAGGAGGGACGAGGTGAGAGGAGCTGTCTGTTTGTACAAACCAAAGAATCTGTCATGTGTCGGTTCGTGTTTTCTTTGCTGCTGCGTTGAGGTGCTTTTGACAGCCAGGACTTTCTCTCCTTCATCCAGGCTGCAAATGACATTACGGAAATCATGTTTGTTGTGTCGCCCTGGCCAGGGACTCCTGGGAAACTGATAGGGTCGCTGGGGGTCAGTTAGACAAGAAAAAAAAAAAGTGGAACGGAAGAGAAGAAGTAAAGAACAAAAAACAAATAGCAAAACCTAACAGAAAAACAGCTAAATTAAAACCTTAAATTATTGGTAAGCCCAAATCCTGTAGACGATAACAATGTCAACAACAATGACAATATTTCAGTTGTTGCAAGATGCGCCTGTGCCATAATGTGGAGCTGTCCAACATCAACAAACTCTAACTCACCTGAACTGGGATGTACAGGGATTACCACCTCCAGCATAAATACAGAGGAAATCTACTTTTTGTCTCTTAGGGCATGCTTTGACTCCTAAATATTTCAGCAACAAAAATGAACCACCCTCTCTGGGGGGCAATCCTGTGTGTGATTGCCTGGACCTGGCTTTAATAGCCTGGGTGGGTCCAGGTCAGCCTGGGCCACACTGGTGTCTCCACCGTGCAGGTCTATACATCCCTAACATTCACTAACAAGGACCAGGGGAGCAGCAGGACAAAAGCTCCTCCATAAAGTGCAATTACAAGTTGAAGGTAGGATTTTGCCCAGTTATATATGTGTGATTTTACCCCCTCTCTTTTACAGCTCACAATCAATCTTTAATGAGCCATTGAATATTAACTGGATTTGTACGAGCCTAGTGTCAACTCCCAGGAGCTGGAGGCCCATGGTTTAGTCAACAATGGGGATGAAGGAAAGTGTGGGAGTGTTTTTAAGGAAGGGGGGTAGAATGAGTTACATGTAGCTTATATGCAAAAGGTAGATATGGCCAATCCAATTCTAATCATTCATCATGGGAGGGGAAAGCAGGGTAATTGTAATCTGAAGCCATGACAGTATCTCCAGTACAATGGAAGAAACAGGGGTGCAAGAAGGCAAACATCTTTGAGATTATAAGATTTTTAGAGTCATTGCTTGGTCACAGATACTGATTAATACCATTGGTACAACAAGGTCCCTTATGTGGGCCCTTTGCAAGCCTCCACAGGCCTCAAGCTCAGCCCAAGCCCTGCAGCCGGACCAGAGTGACTCCCCAGGACCCCTGCCAGGCACTCCTTTTCCCACTGAGTTGCCTGCTACTGATTAATGGACGTAGTTTTGTGATCATAAGGCTGAGACACGGCTGAAGGCCTGCTCTCTTGCTCCATGTCTCAGGGCTACAGAGAGACCTGAGACAGATTAGCCCTTGATGCCGACCCCTACAGGAAGACCTCTTGGGTGGAAGAGCACACCAGGGGGCCTGAGGATAATGGGACCCCTCACACACCTTTTAAAAGAGAACATGTTTATGGTTACTTAGAGGAAATTGATTTGATTGTGCCAGAAACGCACATGTGAACACCGCTGGCACTTTTATTGGCTATTTGTCTTTTAGGTCACAGCTGGAAAAATTTATGCCCACGTTGGGTTTAAGGAGAGTGGGTGCTGGGCGGTGTGTTTGTGTGTTTAAGAGAGTAAATAATAATGTGCGTGTGCGCACAAACAAGCATGTGTGCATTTGTTGCCTTCATACGAGAGCAGTTGGTGATAAGCGATGGACTGGAGGTGCACTTTACCAGGGTGTCCATCATTAAGTATCAGCCTTAATGACTAAAAGCACATAACGGAGGCAGAGGAGGAAATAAAACAACAAGATTTGTTGGGTCCCATTAATCTTCTCAATTGATGTCAACAGGCAGCTGCTTTCACCTGCTCATGTTTTCATGCTCATGCATCTTGATTTTATTAAATGACAAATGTATCCACGAGAACTCTAGCTCACAATGTCACTGGGCAACAGAAATAAAAGTTGTCTTTTATCCTTAGGGTTTTATGAACATTTGAATTCTCAATCGGTGGTGTGCCAGGTTAACGTCTCAACATGGATGATAAATAACAGATCACTTTTTAGGAGTTACACTTGATACAAAACAGATTTTAAAAGGAAATAATTCAGGAACAAATATATTGTTTGACATTTAAAAAAAATTTCTTTTAACTATGTGTTTACTTCATTATTTCTTTCTACATCTTGAATCTCCCTCTGCTATCAGTGACATTTATGTCTATCTGTAATGAGTGATATGTATTGTTTGTGCCAATCAATTAAGCGTTTGTCACAAACCATACTTTGCAGGTGTACATATAAAAGGGTGGTTGAAAACAAATGTTAGCTTTAATGTTCATAATTCTGTAGTTCGGTAGCTCTAACTATCAATCTGAAAAAGGGATGGAGCTAAAGACCAGAGGCACACAGATATTTGATTTGTAAGAAAAGGAAAATGATAAATGGTGGGTCTCTGCCCTTTGAGCACAGAGTCACATCAAAGCTGAGCAGCTGGTGTGGAGAGATGGAGCACAAGACTGAAGGTGACGCACATTCTTACACAGCGAGAAACAGAAAAAATGGCCAAGCAGTCCTTGAAGAAATGCTTATTGCCTGTCGCCTCTCATGCCAGAGTTTTAGACCCTGTTCATGTATATGACCATGTTATAGCTGCTTTTGTCATACCTTTAACTAATGCTATGCATGATCTCATGCATTATTTTGAGATTTCATCCTGCACAACCTGAGCTGTGATTGTGAATGACTCTCATCAACTACCACTAAATTTTAACTCAGTATTTGTATAATTGACTTAGTTTTAGCCATTTTTGCATTTTTGTTTTAAGTCAATTAACTGTGGTGGCTGTTTTGTCTTCAAAAATGATCAGTTGTAGATTCGTCCATCCACTTTTTTTACCCACTTTTCCATGTAAGGTTGCAAGGAGTGGTGCCTGTCAGCTCTAACTTCTGCTGTACCACTGCTCCCAGTTATAAATGTGCATCCAGTTATTAGGATTTTTAAAGTTCCATTAAAATACAATAATTAATAACAAAGTTTTAATCACAAATCTTATGTGCTAACACCCAGAGGATGACTCTCTGTTCCTACCACACCAAATTTCATCTCAATATCTGTAAATTAAACTGAGTTATATTAGTTTTTGTGTTAACAAAGGTTCCTTAGCTGTTGGCAGCCATCTTGAATTGGGTTGGCTCCAGAAGTTAGATTACTTACAATTATTATGACAGTTTCATAAAAAATCTGTCCAGTGGTTCATGAGATATTTTTGCTAAAACAACAGACAAGTGAACACACACAGGCAAAAGCATTATCGCCAGCCTTTCGGTGGTGACTGATAACTAAACAGAGAAAAACTTAGTCCTCAACCAATCTAATCTACTGGTAACTGTTTTACATTTCTGTGCCACTCACAGGTGAAATCATGATAGAGCGATGTGAGAGTGCCACACCTTGATCGCATTAAGACAAATCAAATTCATCTGTCTATCTTTTGTCTTTCTGCTGCCATCCATCAGCCTCATTGCATCACTCTTGACACCAGTGTGGACGAGTTGTTGGCTGCACCTTCGAATGTATGTGTGGAATTTCTCATTTTTTCTTTACATTTTGGCAAAAGTCACAATTTTACTCACGAGTCTCATGGTAACACAAACAGAAATACTCCAGCGTCTGTATTCCAGTGTCTTTTATCACCATTACAGATCTATTTAGTTTGTATTTATTTTTCTGCAGTATTGATTCCATTTTCATTTTAAAAGAGATGGAAGCTTTTGTTCATGTTATTGATGTTGTGTGTTTGGAAAAACACCTACCTACTGAGGCTTTAAATCAGATTTAGTCACAGAGCGTATGTTAATGTTTGTGTGTGAGCTATCTGACTATCCCCTGGGGGACAGGGTTCCTGCTCCTCTCTCTTAGGTATAATGGAAGCAATGTGTCCATAATCCCAGAGAATGACTAATAAAAGAGAGTAGCGCCTTGGGCCTGTTCCCTCAGCAATATTATGGCTGGGTATTAAACTGAGTGCCTGCATAATATTGTCAAGTCACTGTTTTCTCAAACACAGTCCACACGCACTTTGTTTATTTGCTCTGTTCCTGCATATCCCTGGATCTGCAAGGGAAAGCTGAGGTGTTTTTTACAAGGTGGGATTGTTCTCATCGGATTGAAAGCTGTTTATGAAGTCTTGGATCTGTGATTCACCAGATCGCCGGCCTTGTTTCCACAGATACTTGAGGCGCTCATGAATGCTGCTTTAATGGAAACTAAACGCTGATTGAATACTAATAAGCTATGACACCCTAACCCGCAGCCCTCCACCCGATACCCCTGTACTCTTTTTAAATGCTCTTTAATAGCCATGTTAGTGTTTTACAAGATGCTCATTAGACACTTTAATTGGTTTGGTGGAAGTTGACAGCAGTGCTGATTGGCCCAATCGCACTACAAAGAGAGCCTGGTGGTTTGTGAGGGTCAGTGATAAGGTGCTGCTAGTGACTAATGTGGTCATAGTGGATCCTCTGTCTGGGATGAGAAGTTTATTTGAATATGTAGCGGGGACGGGAGTGTCTCTACGGCAACATGAGGTCATTATGTTCAGGTTTTTGTTTTCTGAGTTTATCAAAATCAAGG
>JAOXNZ010000210.1:14248657-14258765 GCA_028566095.1 Kryptolebias brasiliensis
GGGGGGGTGCAGTCTGGACTAATTAGAAGAAAAATTATTGTTTTGATTGTTTCATTTTTGTGGAGATGATGTCATTCAGATGTCACTTGAATCTGCTGTCATGGCTTCTTATGGTGATTAAAGAGTGCTGTATCTGTTCCTTTCAAACATGAGGTAAGTCTGTTTGCTTGTTTATTATTTGTGGGGCAAAGTTTTAGGACAGCGGTTGTACAGTCAAAGTTTTGTTTTTTCTAGGCATGAACAAAGTTTAACAAACACACTCATGTATCTCTGACAATGTCCCAGTATCTTACTGGAGCACCCTGATAGCAATAACGGTTGAGTGTCAATCTATTTTAAGTCTGTTATGATCATTTAAAAGGGTCATTTTTATTACACCTTCATTTGTACAGATTTTAGGAAACGTGTGTATTGCCTAAAATCATTAAATGAAAAAAAGTCTTTGAGGAATATGGTCTTGTTTATTGGTTGCTAAGGCAACCAATAAACTGATATCCAATTATGTCACACTTGCAATTCTTTTTTAACCCTAATTAAAAAATGTTGTTATCTAAACATCACCAGGAAGAGGCAAAATTCAAAAGTAAGGGGAAAAATATTCAGGTCTCAAACTGGAGTTTTGTGGTTAAAAGATCTGCACATAACTGTAATATTCACTGCCACTCCTGCTTTTGTCTGTGTGTGTGTTTTTTATTAGGAAAATAATTGAGCATTATATTTACTTGGATGAGGAAACTCATATGAGTCATTTTAGAAGAAGTAACAAATGTAACAAATGATATATGGAACACTTTCATCTGCCCACAGTGGCAGTAGTTTACAAGACCCTCCTGAGAGTAGTATTTAGGAGCATAAACAATCAACCAATAACATCATTTGGATTGGAGGACTCCTTCACTGAAACAAGAAGCAGAAAATAAACGGAAAGTGATGCGGTCAGAAAGATGACTTAGATTTGGATCAGTTTGAACACAAGGAAAAAGAGGGAAAAAATCAAGTTATCACTATAAAATGCAGCCCAAAAGCATTATGAAACTCAACTGAAAAAAAAAATGGCATTTTACTGTTTTATAAATGTTGAGAGGAGGTATAAGAGTTCCACATTGGTATTGGTAAAATGCGATGAATCATTCAGTAAAAACGACTGCATTGCTACCACAGATCAGCTGGTTGTAAATGTAATGTTACAACAATATTGTTAAAATGGTATAAATGAAACATGACATTCACAATGTCGTAGGGCTCTAATGTCTGTGAAGTTGGTGCTGTGTTTAAATGTTGCCACAATGAATTTGTTAGAGTCAAAAGAAATCCTTTATCTTTCCTTCTTCAGCAATATTTAGATGTTCTCTCATCCACACACATTCAAAACAGCTCACATTAGTAAAGACAGTAATTAGTACATGTCATGTATAGATTTATAAAAATGCAAAGCGTCCTGAATCAAATGCAGCAACATGAACCTCGAATCAGACTTTTGTCTTGTGAGGAAAAAGGCTGTTCAGAGCGGTTGACTGTACTGAGTTCATACTAGAGCAGATGCTCCTCTGTGCTGCTTTTAGTGGCTGCTTGATATGCAGTTCTCCTTTTACTATTCATTCTTGATCAAATCGTAAAAGGAGAGAATGAATGAGCAGAGTCCAGTCATTGCTCTGTCTCAGCCTGCTATTATGATTGATTTGAGTCTGGGACGCATATTGCTTGGCGGGCCTATTCTGACTGTACTTCATCACTGAGCATCGCTAAATGCTTTAAAAGCATTGATTTGCCTGAATTACAACATGGCATCAGACCTCTCACCTGTCTGCCGGAGGCTCCCACTGACCCTGCATGTGTGTGAGGCAGCGAGGGAAAAGCAGAGGCAGAGCTCACCTCCACATATCATAACACACGGCTCTCCCCTCTCTTTTATCCCACCCCCAGCATCCCTCGTAATCTCCGTCCCATCGATTTGTCCCATAAAAGGTGTTTAATTCAATCAAGAGGAAAGTGAGTGCCTGTTTTTCTGGGTCCCTGTCGATAGCGGTATAATCAATTAGAGTGGGCCTGCACCATCCTCACTCCTGCTTACATTCATGTGTACATCTGCTTACTTTCTAAAAACTAAAGTACATTATCTATTTTTGTTCTGCTTGTTCTACATGACTAATTCATTGTTTCACTTACACACACACATTTAGGTGCACATTGTAATAAAAGGAGGTTTAAAGTTTCTAACAATTAAACTGGAAATAATTACAATTGTCAACATAGGTGTCGCTTGGATGAGCTTGCATGTTTGTTTTGGCAAAAGTGTTTTACTCCGGATGCCCTTCCTAACACAACCCTCACCATTTGCCCGGGCTTATGATACACTGGCTTGTGCTCCCTAGTGGCTGGTTTAATTAAAATGATTAACATATTTATTTTTAGGGGACCACAGTAGGTCGGTGGTCAGCGCTGCGGTCTTGTAATCCTGAGGCTGTAGGTTTGAGCCCAGGTTATGTCAGGGAGGGTAACCTGTATAAAACAATTGCTTAATTTTTTCGTGTGAGTTCACTCGCTGTGGCGACCCCTGCAGAAGCAAGCAACTGAAAAGAAAAACAACAACATATTATTTATTTCTGAAGTGGAAGATAAAGCGGGTGGAGCACCATAAGGTTAATAAAGTGTCTTAACCATCAACATATATTTTAACCAGACACATGATTGGAAGCTGGAAGCTGAAGACACAAAGAACAAGTGCCCCCTGTGGCTCGTTGCAGTACAATTTTGAAACCCTGCCTCTCCATGTAAGTGAATGGGACATTTTCCTGATTAAGCATTTTTTAAAATATGTTCAGTTTCAGTTAGTTATTTATCACTTTAAAAAGGATCATATGTCACAGTTCAATATTGTTAGCGAGTTGGTATGGTTTGTAGGTGAACTTTCATATTGATGGTACAGTCCTACAACCCTTGTGCCAGGCTCTGGCTCCAAAAATACAAAATGGCAGCACGCTCAATTTTGGTTAGTGGAAGTTAATGGAATCACTTCCTCCATCTTTATTTATGTTGATGGTTGTTACTTTCTATCAGGATTAATATTACTGCTGATCCCACGGTGCGAGAAGTTCTTATCATGTATATTTCCCTAAAATTACAAAAGAAGGATCTCTGGATGTTTATCAAAATTAACTAATTTTACTGATTTTGACATTCCTCCCTTTAAAAAGGTTGTAATCAAAACATGTATTTAGGTCAATCTAAGTTTCAGTGGACACGAGATTTCAACACAAACTACAGGCACTTTGTGTTTTCTAATAGTGTGTGTTTTATTCACATGGATAGCACATCAACACACTTGACACCTAACCACTAGACAATAAAAGGAATAAAGGAATAAAAAGGTCCGATTCATCAAAATCTCTAACACCTCAAAATCTCTACCTCCCAGTAAATTAAACAATATTTCATAATCACTCTGACAATAAGACAAGAGACAGCAATTTGTGGTGTATAGCTCCTTCTCAGCAGAGAAGCAAACACACACACACACACACACACACACGGATGCACATAATTATCAGAACGGACATGCTCTGGAGGCCCAGGACACTCCCCGAGTACCTGCCCAATCAAGTGTCCAACAACAGACACCCACCCAGCCTTCATTTATCTTCTCTGTGAGTGTATGGATGTGTGTGTATGAAGCTAATTACCACCATGAACCGTCCCACACAGAGACCTAACCCAGACATCGTGGCGCTGTCCAGGGACAGGGGAGGAGGGTAATTAGCCTTCCATTATTACAACACATAGACACACACTGAACGGTGAGCCAGTAGGAGGATTGAGAAGTTGTGCTCCAGGACTTGTTTCGGGTCTAAGGACATTGTGGGAGGTCAGAGTTGACATCGTGTAAATTAGTTAACAGCTGAGCCAAAGAGGGAATTGAGTTGAATTATATTTTTTATCACTTCAACCCACCTACTTTTATGAGTGCATCAGTGTTTGGTCAGACATTAATTATTGCTCGCCACTGTGAAAGACAGGCGATAATGTAACAGCCTTTTCCTCATGTGGTTGTGTGCGTGCGTGTGTTTGTTTGTCTGTCTAATAGCAAAATACCTCATGAACCGCAGGACAAATTTAAATTAAACTCTCAGAAATTCATAAATGGATGTGCATTTACAACTGATTAACTTTTGGAGTCAAATCAATTCAAGATGGCCGCTACAGCTAATCAACCTTAGACAACACAAAAATATCTATAACTCAGTCATTTTTTTTAGATATTAAGATAAATATTTGGTGTAGCTGAGAATCATTTCCAACACATACTTCAAGTAATAACAGATTGCGCAAGATTCATGTTTAAAACTTTGATAATAACTGTTAGAGTCAACTCTGTCTGTCTGTAAGCAAAATATTTCATGAACCACTGGATGGGTATGGATGGCAAAACTGTCAGATGATAATTATTGAACATATATCTGCAACTAATTAACTTTTCGAGTCAACCCAATTCAAGATGGGCGCACAACTACTCAACCTTAGACAACACAAAAATGGCTACAATTCAGTCCATTTTACAGATATTGAGCTAAAATTCAGTGTGATAGTAGTTCAGAGTCATCCTCAACATATTCTCAATACCAGCTTTACCAGATCACATGAGATCTTGCGATATTGCTTGATATTGTATTACTTTCAAGGTTTGGACAAAATAGCTTTAGCGCCATCATTTTTTACCATCATATGATATTGGTTTAAAACTCAATGGCATTAGTGGCAGTGGGCAATATGTATTTGTTCAAGAAGTGCTAGACATTTAATTCATTTATTTATTCGCATGACATTGTCTATCATCAGTGCAACAAACAACAAATAAATCAAATATTCCTTTCATTATAATGATTCTCAAATGGCATCCTAAATATTTTGCACAAAGAGGAAGTCAAGCTCAGAAATGAATCTCCTCTGTAAAACTAAAAGATAGCTCAAATTAACAGTGTGTCTACTCAATAATTGTCTGCTTGTCACCTAATGTTAGCTCTGAATCGGTTGCTTGCATCCATAATTGTGTTTAAACTATAATTGCCATAATTGTGTCCAATTAGATGGTTATTGTTCATCTGCCCTAATGGACAGTAAATAAAGGAGGATATACCAAATCAGACATTATTCATCCAAGACAGTCAACAACACAAACGCAACTCTGCTTGGCTTTCCAAGAAGTCTCCTCTCTGCCAATACCAATGCCACCTTGGGGCCTTATATTGCAGCAGGGAAATGGTGCAGGTGGATTGAAGTTGTTGAAAAAACTCACATTTTCAAGCTTCACAAAAGAAGTACTCCAACCTCTTGCTGGTCCAGCTGTTGTCTGGGGGTGTATAATTTTGTCAAAACCTTCTATCCTCCTCTAAGAGAACCCCTAAAGCAGTTAAACGCCTCCCCCCCACATGGTCCTGGGCATCATCATTTTCTAGCAACCATCCATCTTCAGCCTGCGATTAATTCTCTTCATTTCCAAGCGCAGGCCATAAATCCTGGCACACTTAATTAATTTCACGGCCAACGTGGGGCTCCCGTAAAGCGGGGATTGTTCTTGCAAAAGCCCATATTAATTATGCTATTTTACAGCCATCTCATTGAAGGCTGTGTTTCATCTTTCATAATTACATTTTCAACAACAACAGGGGCAACAAAAGGAGTGTAATTATACATTTGGCGGCATACTTGCTTGTAATAAGTCACTGTTAGCGTCCGGTTCACAACATAGTGCTAAAGTGTCACGGCACAGTGCAGAGTTGCAGGATCTGCAGGATCAGTGTGAGCCTCTGTGTTTTACTACAGTTACAGTAACTGAGTTTCGGTGAGGGGACTTCATAATGCAGAACATATTGAAAGCATGGCCTGCTGGTGGAAATTGGGTTGATGAAGTTAGAAGAGATTATTGTCACATTGAGGCTCTGGTGATCATTACTCTTTCGATGGAGCTAACTGGGTCTGTGTAGCTGAGCTTGTCAGCTGCTCTCCTGATGTTCTGGTGGCAGCGTCAGCCAGATGTGTTCTACGCAAGTGTTTCTCATATGTCTAAAATCTGCTTATGGATCACAGAGAGGCAACAGTGTGATTTTTTTTTCATGGTCCCCACTGTTGCATTCTCCCACCGGTCTGTGCTGCAGGTCACCAAGTCATGATGGGTGATGGTGCTTGTGTTAACAGCCACCTACACACTTGGTCCGGCGTTCTGCCCTCTTCCCACACACTTTTGGAGCTGAGCAATAATAATATACTCAAACACATATGCTCGCCACACGAGCTGCCATAAGCATGCTATGATGCATGGGCTGTCGTGGCTGCCTGGTTGGTGGTAAAGTTAAAGCTGTGCTGGATTAGTTATGAAGATGGGGTGTCAGCTGTCACAGGCCTGTGTTCTTGATCTTTACCAGTGCTGAAATTATTATGTGTGATTACTGGATCCAAGGTAAATAATTTATGAAGAAAACAATAATTCTTAAACACAAAGTCTTGTTAGTATTAATTCTGTTCGATTCTTTTTAATCAAAAGGCTTAAAAGGATTGTTGGGACCTTTTGTAAAGGGAATCTGTGAAAAAGGTTATGAACAATCAATATCTTATCTGTTGTTGATAGCTCTTTGAATGGCCTCAGTTTGGAGAAATAGGTTTAATTTTGACCTGATTGATGAGCTAATGGCTAGTTCAAGTGGGTTCATCAAGACCAAAGTGAATTACTTCCTTCCTAAAACAACTCCAGTCTCAAAAATGTCATTGCATTCAAGCCTTTACACTCATCAGAAATGTATAATACCCTGTCAGAAGTTCTACGGCTAGCTGCTGTTTTGTGCGTGTGCAAAAAAAATATGGATTTCTATGTAAATAACTAGTTGGTTTGAAACATTGGTCGTGGCTCTACTCAGACTAGCTGTTAGCTTGTCAACCTGTCAGATTTAATCACTGAGGTCATCCATCTATCCATCCATTTTCTTTACCCGCTTTTCCATTTCGGGTCGCGGGGAGCCGGTGCCTATCTCCAGCAGTCACTGTGCGAGAGGCGGGGGACACCCTGGCCACATAGAGACAAACAACCATTCACACTCTCACTCACACCTAGGAACAATTTAAGAGTTATTAACCTAAGATGCATGTTTTTGGTCTGTGGGAGGAAACCCGGAGTAAACCCACATGAGCAAAGGGAGAACACGCAAACTCCACCCAGAAAGACCCCAGGCCGGGATGCGATTCTGCAACCTTCTTGCTGGGAGGCGACAGCTCTAACCACTACGCCACTGTGCCACCCACACTGAGGCCAATCTTTGCAAAAAGTAAAGGTGTCCATAACCTTTAACAAAACCTCATTTCAAAAGTTCTGAACATAAACAACAAGACAAATAAATTTCAGGTCAGTAAAAAAAAAGCACTTACAGACAAAATATTCATAAATTTGTCATTTTTTTTAATGGTGACAATAATCATTAGTGGCAGCCCATAATTATGCCTTCTAGGATAATAAAAAATAACACAGATACTGAAAGTATAAGAAAAATGTACCTTAAGTACAGTAAATGAGGCTAGAAGTGATGCTATTCCCAGCCACCATTTTTTCTCTAGAAAAACAAGGACACATCAAGCTTTACAGATCACTTTTTAGGTGCTCAGATCAAAACCTTGTGTTATGCCCGTTATCAGAAGACAATAACCCTGAATTTGTGATAGGAACGCTGGTAATAACGGCTGCCTGGCTGACCTGAGAGTGCAGCTGTGTCGCCTCTGATCAGTGGCGTCACAGTCCACTGCCAGATAGTCCTTTCACTTCCTATTAGGCTCCTCAGACTGAGAGTCTGCGTGCTGTGGCAAGGGCCATAAGTCCTGTGACAGCGACCTTGAACAAGTGTGTGTGTGTTCATCCATGTGCAACAATTACCAGCATCTTTGGCTGAGTGTTTGTCTGCGATATCTCTTCCCTTCCCCTCCACTCCTTCCTTGTCAAGGCCATCAGTGATCAGTGGAGGTTAAAAGTTACAAATCACCCCTCCTCCCCCAAGCTGTGCCCTCCAACCTACCTCCTTCATCCCCACCTCACTGACTGTCCTCACAATCCAGGCAGTGGCCTCTAGGGGGGCCCTGAGGTCTCATTCATATTTGGAGTTGTGGCTCCTGTTGAGGGTCTGCAGGGGATCAGAGGCAGCAGAGGGCAATTACTCCTCTGCTTTAATTGGCATTATCATTTTAACAGGTTGACAGAGATGGATCACCAAGCAGGACTGTGCTACGGTATACTGTCAGCACGGGAGCAGGGTGGAGCGTGGGGGGAAACAGGAGGAGATGGCGTCGGGCCTGGTGGGCATGTGGAGGAAAAGAAAGTGTAGGTGGAAAAAAGGAAGTAAATGAAAAACATTTGATACAAACACCAGCCGAACTTGAACAAATAACTCCCATTAACAAGAAACATCTGTAAGGAAGGGAGGCAGAGGCTCTGCAGGTTTGCTCCTCATAAACGTGTGCATGATTTTATACCCATGTGTGTGTGTGCAAGGAAAGTGGATGAGGTGTATTAATGTAACCCTGTGTGAAGCCTGGCAAAGGCCTAACAAGCATCATAGCCATGGCTCCATAACTCAGATCCTGTAAAGCTGTCAGTGGAATTAAGAGGCTCTTATTATAGGTGCTCGTACGAGTGGCTCATGCAAAGCACCAGTCTTCTCCCTGGTAAAACCAGACAACATGCTACTGAAACACAGTGATGAAAAATTATCCACCTGAATTATTTTTTCGGTGCATTGATCATTCTCTATCTATCTCTTCCTGGCATCCAGCAAAATCTGTATGGCCTACTGCAAAAAAGCAATGATGGAAGTAGCCAAACTGGGTGGAGGAGGAGTAGAGGTTCACTTCCTGTCTCTTTTAGGAAACGAATACACTTGAAGGAAATATTGGAGTCTCTTTCTCTTCCCTGATATGAAAAATGAAAACTATAAGGGAGACAATAATAAAAATAGCAGTATGAGTGGACAGGCCAGAGCAGTCCATTACTCACAGCTGCTTTGGGCTGCGTGGTAAAAATGTGCTGCTCACTGCAAAAGCATGCATCACCGCCGGCCCAAAACAAATGGGCTGTCTCCAACGTATTTACCTCCAATTGTTCAAGCTTTTGGTGGGGGAGCTACAGCTTGTCCAGACAACTCAGGCCTGTCCATCCGCAGGACATACAAGTGGCTTATTGAAGAAAAAAAAAGACAAAATGAGACACCAGAAGCTCTGAATGACAACAACACAGAAAAAGAATGGCCAGGATGATAAAAAATATGTGGTGGGAAAAAGGAGAGACCTAAATCTGTTGCAATCTAAAATTCTTCTGTTAAAACAAATCTCAACATAGTGGCAAAACATTTATTTATTAGCTTATGAATTTCAGAGTATTTTGCAGTGATTTATTTAAATATAAATGGCAAACATTTGCCAGTATCAGCTTTATAATGCAATAAATTGCTGCAATTTGCGCACAAAAAATGCCCGTAGATGGAATAACTTTGCCAGACTAAGCAACCTTATGAGGAATTATTTATAAAACGAGATCAGAGAAACTCAGAATAAGGCTATTAAAGAGATAGTTCAGATCTGTTGAAGTGAGGTTATTTGGAAATGTTATGAACAATTAAGATCTTACCTGTTGTAGATAGATCTCTGAATGACCTCAGTTTAAAAAAATAGAGTTTAGTTCTGACTGGATTGTTGAGCTAATGGCTAGTCCGAGAGAGGCTAAGACCAAAGTGGATTGTTGCAGTCTTAAAACCACTCCAAACTCAAAAGTTTTGTAACGGTTCATACAAAAACTATGTTATCAACCTTCATGTCACTGTCAGTTTTGAATTGCATTGTTGTTCAAGCCAACATTGTATGATGCTACTGATGGAAGTACCTTCAGAAGTGATAGCTGCTGCCTTTATTTATGTTTGCAAATAAAAGAATTCAATTTAAATAACTAAGTAATGCAAAAATAATGGTAATGTAAAGATTTTTTATTTGATTTTTGTGTTTGCATGAACGCCCTGCGATGGACTTGCGACCTGTCCAGGGTGTCCCCCGCCTCTCGCACAGTGACTGCTGGAGATAGGCACTGGCT
>JAOXNZ010000210.1:14258865-14269339 GCA_028566095.1 Kryptolebias brasiliensis
ACTGCTGGAGATAGGCACTGGCTCCCCGCGACCCGGAATGGAAAAAGCGGGTAAAGAAAATGGATGGATGGATGTTTGCATGAACCACTCTGAATTTTTTCAAGATTTGAGTTGTTTTAAGACAGCAGCAATAACCCTAACCCACTTGGCCACACTCAGGCTAAGTGTTAGCTTGTCAATTTGATCCGACTTATTAATTTATTCTTTGCAATTTGTTAAAGAAGATGACAGTAAACAATAAAATAAATATTTCCTGCCTTTATTTGTCTAAACAGCCAGATTATTGACCTGAAAAAGAAAGCAAATCCTCCTGAAAGTTCTTATGTTGTGTGTTGAGCTGGGTTTCAGGAGTCTAATTTCTACAGATGCGTTTGTTTTCTCTATAAAGTCACTCATGGTGTTGGGAAGGGAGACATGGAGAAAAGGGAGTTTTATGTATAAAGAGAGCAGAGGAGACAGAAAGAGTGAGGGAGTAGGAATCACACATTCAACTCATCTAATACCCACCCACCCCCATTTTACAGATTGAAGTTAAACAGTGCTGTTGTGCCTGGAGCCCCTCTAATGGAGAGTAATCATTTAACATGGCTGAATGTTTGGGGCACTTATCTTTCTATTCCTGATCATTTTGAGATTAAACGGCCAATCAGAAGAACAGCAAACCCCCGCACAGCTCGAGGCTGGGACGTGAGCCAGCGTCGTGGTGCAGCTTTACAGCTCAGCATTTCCCATTTTATGCTGTATTACAGCTGTGCTTAATGACAGAGCCCCACGTTTAAACAGCCCTCCTGATTAAGATGGCTCTCCACTCCGCTCCTGTTTATCTCCAGCTCGGTCGTTAGCTGGGATGACTTCAGTAATGATGAGTAGTTTACAATATGTCGCTCTGGCATAATCGGCCTCCTGTCATCGTCTCGTGACAGGAAGCATCCCACCCAGATCCAGCCTGTAGCTCTTTTACACACCGTCCATCTGAAAGACAGCAGACTGAGAGAATATCGGCGTGATTAAGAGGAACACGTAGACATGTTTTCATTCATGATGATCCTTAAGTATGTCATGAGACTCCTGATAATGAGAACATCAAATAACATGCTGGAAGGTAATGTGGCAAGTGGTGAGAATCGTCTTCACCAAATCTACAGCGAAACTGAAGATTTAGATGCATTTATAAACTGCATTCATATCTCACAGCATCAACTCTGACTGCTGTAGGTTCGAAGTGTATGTGTAAAATGAGGTAAACCGCACAAAATATAATAAAATGAACAGAGCTAAAGGGAGTAATGAAAGGGGCATTGGGGAGCAGGGAAGATGAGAGCGAGAGAAAGAGAGAGGGATGGTTCTTTAATTTATATGGGGAGTGGGAGAGAGTGGCAGTGATACATGGGTTTGTTAGTCAATTGATAAAGGAGAGGAAATTTCTAAAAAACATTCATCACCGAGAGATACGGCCGACATACATCACCTATTTGCAAACAACAAGGGCTAATATTTATTCCTTGGAGTAACAGGATGACCCCCACAAACACATCAAGACAGTGTCAGGTAATTAAGCCAAAAGAACAGACCTTAATTAGAAACCGAGAACTGGATACCACAAAAAAAAAAAAACTACATCCTTTTATTGCAAAAGTGAATGCTTTTATGCTGTTGTTGTACGGGGATTCTTTATGTAAACACAGATACATATTTACCCCACATACAAGCTGTTAGTGCTGCAGTAATGTGGTGTCTGGCAGAGGAGGCCCAGATAAAGTGAAGATGAATCTGCTGGCCCTACACAGAGAGTTGAATGTTGTTGCTATAGCCTATATGTCAGGGAAAAAAGAGTGTCCAAGCTAAAGGAACACACCCTACCAAACACCCACACACCCACGCACACACGCAAACACATAGGTTTTCACTTTCTTTGTGTAATATATCGGATGTTGAATGCTTCTGATACATTGCTGGAGGTAGAATCTTTCATCTTTCCCCATTCAGTTGACTTTGTGTGGGGAGACTTTTAAATTGTCACGGCTGAAATTTAATCATTTAATCCCCCGTGATTGATCATTAGTTAAAATGCCCGACCCACAAATCCCACCACCCCCGCCTGCCCTCCATCACAACCCTCTGAACCTCACAGGCAGGCAGACGTAGGGTGGGAAGGAAAAGAGGCATTTTGTAAAAACAAGAAAAAAACTTTCACAAGCAGTTACTAATTCAACAAACAAACAAATAAATAAATGTGTAAATAAACATAGCTTGTGTGTGGGTGTGTGTGTGTGTTGGGGATGTATTGGGGGCGTCTTTGTTGCGACTCATAGTCCAGATGGATGACTTGTACAGGGGAGTGTATTTATTTTGCGGCAAGGCGACATCGGGAGATTTGTTATTCCCTGGCGTTGCCGAGTTTTTCACATTGCTCCACATCCCTGGGACCATATTTCATCCCCACACCCCCAATCCCCAAACAGATTTATTTACAGGCTCTCTTCCTGTACATATACCCCCCATCCACACACACCCTTCCAGCACAAGCATACATCTTGCTACACACTCATGCATATAAACAGACACGTTCATGAACTGAGAACCACAAACACACCTTATGAGATATCAAACGTATGAACACACAAAGCACACACATTTGTTTTTGTTTCTCTGTGCTCAAATACTCTAGTTCTTGTTTCCAGCTAGGCTGTTCAACATATTTCCATTTAACTTGCTTGTTTGGGTTCACAGTTTTATCATCACGGGGCTATAATTGCTCTTCCTCAACAATAAAAAAAAAACAGAACAAAATGATCCAAAGAAGCTGCAGCAGAAAACATTTATCAGTGCATGAAACTTAAATTATTTGGCTAAATTCTTCATTTGTCAATGCAACTACTTTACAAGTCTTTTCCTAAAATGTTCACTTTAAGGTTTATTAAAATAGAGCGCATAGCAGGCTGTATTTGGCTCCGATTTTAATGCTGGAGAGTAGAAAATGTATTTGTTCACATATGCTTCCATCAAACCTTTTTTTTTTTTGCTACCATTACAGACACATGTGAAACACGTGCTTTGCGTGTGTTTCTTGCGTGAACTTGGAACAGGAAACATATAAACTTAATGTGTAGAAAATTACGTTTTCACAGGTAAAAACATGTTAAGTTAACATGAAAAACATGTGGTTTTTGGAACACTTTCAACAGATTCATGTAATCACATCTGGTCTCATGGTTTTCCACAAAAAACATGGTAAAGTCATGATTTTTATCCTGTAGGGTTGGAACAGTCAGGAAAGTTTGAATTGTTTTATGTTTTTGGCTGATTTTTGTTGAAATTTCATGTCACGCACTCTTGCAAGTTCTGAGTAAGAACTCTAATTTTGATGACTTATTTTTTCTTAGGCGTTGCTGGTTTGTTAATGTGTAAAGTTTAGGATTTAAATTGATGTGTCACAATAACACTAATAGTAACAAAGTTTGTAACCGTCACAAGTTCTCACTGACAAACAACAGTTGCTGCCAATTGAAAACATTAATAGAATTTTTTTTGAGGTCTTAAAATAACTGTGAACACTGGTTCCTTACTACATTTCTGCACGCTTGCAAATTCTGAGTAAAAATGTAAACTTTGTGGATGTTGAGTTTTGCTAGAAGTTGCTGCTACTATGTTAAATCCAATTTAACATAGTATGAAGAAAAAAATGAGCATTCAAACATGCCTAATTGCATGTTTGAATGCTCATGCATGTGAAAGAATGAAAGATGATGTGAAAACTGAAGCCAATGCAGAAGACACCTGGATTCTCATGAAGTCCATTTATAAACTAAAAAGATGACAATTTCCAAAAATGCTGAACTTGAAAACCTGTGTATATGCCCCTTTTTTACTAGCCCTAAGAGCTGGTGTGTGCTGACATTTAATATTGAAGGACACGTGCTGTAAATAAACAAGCCCCTTTTGAGGAGTAAAATTTAGACAAAAAAAAACAAAAACAATCAGAACTCATCTCTAACTCCTTGTTGTCCTTGAGTGAATCCTTTAGTGTCTCAGTAAAAAAAAAAAGAGTTTTTTGGTGGAATGCCAGGCACTCTGCGAAAACATGAATAACCCAAAGATGTGTTCACGGGGGCTTGTGTTGCTGTATGGCGAGGTGGAGGATGTTGGGGTTTCTCTGCCCCGGGTCTCTCCCTATCTGTGTGAGTAATGATTCAGACTGCCAGCGTGGTGGTGTTGTCCCATCTATAACCATTTACACACAGCCGCACATACAAACAAACACGCACACGCAGAACATTAATCAGACAGGAAACAGGGCAGGTGGATGGACACCACAGCAGGCAGGGTTCATCCATCCAGTCCTAAAACAGACATGCTGTAAACACACAGGGAGAGTCTGAGGTGAAAGCAGCCTCACTGACAGGATTGGGGAAAACATTTTATTTTCAAATACCACCACAAGCTCACGTGGCGTTCATTTTCCTCATCCAATCAAATGTTTTAACAGGACAGAATAGTATAAAATTCTTCAAGGATTTAACAGTATTATTACCAGCCTGTTTGGTTTAAAATATCTACAGAAAACATCTTTAATTTGCAGACTTTACAGTCAATGTTGTCAATTTGATTCTCAGATCTCCCACTAATAAACCTAAAGGTTTTAAACCATCCCCTTGTTTATTTTACACTTTGCTAAGGATCTGGACCTTCTTGTACTTCTTTTTTAAGTGGTCTTGATGAAAGGTTCTTCAGACTTTCATCGACTTTCACTTTTTTTCGTTGGACTTTGGCTGCTTGCTTTGTTTGGTACTTTATCAACACAGTATATGCTTTAAAAAAGGAAAGTGGACAATTGGAGGACAAAAGAAGTATCAGATGTAAAATCAATACACAGCAGATGGACAGTATCTGAAAGTCTGAAAGGGAAAAAAAAAGCAAAGATCTGACATGGGACATGAGAGATGTTTCATCCTTCAGTTGATTATTGATTGTATGACACGTTTTCAGCTAAAAGCTCTTTGGGAATCATCTTGTTGGTGTTAGAATACTAGTTTATGCCTATCTTACTGAGTTATTGTGGGTATTTTTATAAATGCCACTCGAGAAATGGGAACATCTTTCTGTCTTTTTGACAGGCTGCTGGTTACAAAGTGCCTAGATATAAATTAGAATTGATCTCTTGCCAAGTTGTCCGTTGCATGTTGACACAACACTAGTTCATCTCTTGAGTTTAGGAGCCATTTTTAACATCTGAATGATTTACAATTTAGAGGTAAGAGGCTTAACTAACAAACAAAATCATTCCTTTCGAAAATGGTCCACAACTGGACTGAAGATTAGATAAAGCAGCTAAAGTCTAAAAACAAATCTTTAAAAGATGTTCAGAAAGCCTGAAGAAATTTTACTCGAGACCACTTTAAAAGATTACAAGAAAGTCTGACTGCTTGGAAGCAAAACCATGAAGCAACAAAGGATGACTCAACACTTTTGCACAGTGCTGTACCCCCACCAATCTTTAATGTCAAAAACCTCCACGGTAACGTTAAAATGAAGCTTCCACATTGCTAGGTTTTCAAACTAAGACCAAGTTCAAAGCAAATCTGTTGTAGCACCTTGTTTTCTTCTTATTTTGTGATCTATACTGGTTGTTTTTAAAAGCTTGTTGTGCTTTCAGCTAACTGCTAAGATAACCGCCAATTGTTGTGGACCAGAAAACCACTACATTGTCTCTGAACTGCAGTGGAGTGTTTTTAAAACATCGCAATGAAAAAATCCCCCATAAAGAAGTACATCAAGTGCATCGTGAAGTAAAAAAATATATATAATTTAACAATTATTTCAAAACTGTTAAAATCTTATTGAAACATGGAACTTTTTCTCAACATATACAGGATTCTAAGAGATAAACATGTCAGAGTGAGGCTGTCTTTGTGCAAACAGTTCAGCCAGTAAATAAAACTACCATTACATTACGTGATGGAAGTAAATGCGAGTCGTTCATAAATAGTGCTTGTCCTGTGGGTTTAAAGTAGGTTGGGGTGTGGTCCAGTGGTCAGGGAAATGGCCGGATGACCTGAACTGTGCTGAGTCATGTCCCAGGTGAGGGATAGAGCTGCCTCCACTGAGCTCCGGGACGTGCACTTAACCTGCAGTAATTACTGGAAACTACACTGAGAACATGGCAACATGGAAGTCGTGGAAGTGGCTCTAGGATTTCAAATTACTCTGAGCCTCCTGAGGCACACTGCGGGGAAGGTTGCCAGTGCTGTAATGTGGATCTGTTTCTGATCATCCTTCAGATAAATCAGACAGGAGCTCTTCACTTTAAAACAAACAACTAAAACAAAATCCTGTTTTTTTTAGCAGCAAAATTCATCTTTTATACAAAAAGTGCAAATATTAGATAAATAGGGGCTGTGCATTTGTAGAGAGCACACTTACAGGGGATACCTTTGCAAAGAAAAGAAGCAAAACATTTGACAATGATTGGGTGAGCAATAAAAAGGAGTTATTCACTGAGCGAAAAGCGAGAAATTAGGAGGCAGAAAGAGACCAGAGGAAAGGACAGTTTGAAGCAAGAACAAGAGGAGAAGTGGAGCAAAGAGGGAGAGATGGAGAGAAGGACCCTGTGAATGAAACCCAAATGGCTGCTAAAAATCATTAATCTTGTGGGGATCTGTGTCAGCGAACGGCGGCGACACAAAGAGCTCTCGGAGCAGCGAGGAGAGCAGCTCAGTGACCCGAACCCAATTGGCTGAGAAAGGCCCACCAGGCTTTAATAGACTTTTGCTGATCCGACACTTGTTTGCTGGGAGCCACAAAGAGGCGATTGCAGGGGCTGACAGAGGCCTGCAGGCCTGGGGGCTCCCCTCCTGGCCCATGATAAATGACCCAGGGTGGGTAGGGCCAGGGCCAAGACCAGAGGAGAAGGGTGAGGGAGCTTAGAGGCGAGGTCATCGAGAAAGAAGAGTGGACAGAGAAGGAGAGGGGAGAAAGAAGGAGTAAAGAGCAGGAGCTGCGTGAATGTTCCAACAACAGGTCTGGATGTTATGAGGCTGATGGAGCAGAGAGGACCGTAGACGAGAAGAGAAATCTGAAGAAAAGAAAGTTCACACACTCAAACACTGCCATTAAACTGAGTGGACGATCACGTGGACGACCAAAACAGCAAATCGTAAACATTAATGCTTTACACATTTGACAAGAGGATAAAGAAATCTCCTCAGATATTACACCAAGCCACTCGACACCTAATAAACGTATGCATTGCAAAGTCATGAAGACCAATCAAAAAAAATTCATAAAGTAAGAAACAAAGTCAGCACAATTTGTTTCTCATATCAATTGTTGTTGTGCCCTTAAATTAAAAAAATGTTAACAAAGTTTGTAAATAGCTGCCAACTGCATTTGCTTACTTTTGAAAACAGATGAAATGACTGAAGATAGGTCAACAATGAAGAGACCTTTGAGATCAAGAAGTCCAACATTTTTGATTTACTGGTACATATTTATGCTCTGATTTGTTGAGTACAGAGATAAGCTTCTGGCAGATTCAGCTGAGTGTTTTGTTTAAAACAAGTATGGACCCACATTTCCAAATTGTATATCAATTTATCTGGAAAACTAGTGAAGTAAAGTCTTTCAAACTGCACCGTTTGGTATCAGTCAGGAGAACCTTTTTTATTTGCTTTCATAGTTTGTAATAAGTACTTTTCGAACCCTCTTATTACTTTTACCTTATTGACCTATTGTTGCTGTACAGACTCTTATGTGAATTACACACATTTTGCAGAATGTTAAATGAAGATTTGGTTTAAAATTTCCCAGAGGTCTGATCTGTGCAGGAAATAGATCCCACTCAGAGCTGTCGGAGAGATGGGGAAAATACCAGAGAGACAAATCAACTTTAGGAACAACATGACACATAAGGCATCAGCTTGTTAGTCAGTAAAAATACCTCTAATGTTTTCAGTTTGTGATAAGTTTCTTCAGAATTACAGTAGCCAGTTGTTGGCGCAGAAAACACAGATGCAAACTGTGGTTACGACCCAATAGTACAGTTTTTAATTATGTCATGCCTGCACTCTGATATCTGGCTCTTGTGGTGTCACCTACATTCTGTGGCCACACTGCCACCAGTTTATGATAAAACCTAATATCATGCCCAAACCTCAGCAAAGAGCCAGCTGGAAGGAGGCCAAACCTGTCGTACATATAGCATTGCAATTTACATTAATGAAATTACCACAGCAAAAGGCAGATTTACTGTCTTTTTTTTTTTCTTCTTCTTCTACTTCTTCTGGCATTAAGCCAGTACAGTGCACGGTGACATTTATTTGTTGTTATATTTACTACATGTCAATCAGGGACATCTAATCTCAGAAAAGGCCTGCAATTATACTTTGGCCTCCCGATCAGGTTTTTATATCCTCGGGGTCTCTTTGTCATTTGAAGAAAACAAGACTGGTGCAGTTCAGACGCGGAAGCTGTCTGTATGGGTTAGAAACTGCTCTTCACTGACGAGAAATAGCAGAATTTCAGCAGTGAGTAGATTCGCCGCCAGAGGCGCTCTGTCACAAGAAATAAGACCCAATTTCCTCTGTAAATACATTTTTCTTTTTATAGACTGAGGGGTGAAACTGCCGGGAAAGACTAATCCTGTGAATGAGACAAAAACCAAAACATTAAGGGTGGGATTTAAAATTGTAAAATCAATTCTCTTTAATAAGAATAGCGTCATTTGCGCTTTTATCTCACCTTGTTATCCAGAAAAATAAAAAATAAAAAAATCCAAACAGTCAATCCTGTGTGACCATAATGTTTGGCCTTCATCAGAGCTTGGCCTGTTTCCAAACGTCTTAATAAAACATGTTTTCAAAGAGATAATCGATCAACAATCTCTGAGTAACTCTCACTTTGGAACAAAAAAAATGAGGATGGAGATCATTAACGCGTGGATAATCAAACTGTTACTTTCGGAGACAAATGTAAGCTGCCCTGCCGACAGTTTGACTATTTTATGGCAAAAATATTATTTAGTTAATCAGTGGAAACACCTGTTCCTACCGTGTAAAAATGCATTAATGGAGAAGCTATACGTTTTCCATCAAATATTAAACGTGAATCGACGCATTAATAGCGCGACGATTTGTATTGTGGGGGAACAAGTTCTTCGACTGACTTCATTTAAATTCTATGAGCAAAACGAACAGCAGCTCGTGGTTCTCCGGAGAGAAAAAAACAAAAAAAGAAGCCATCAAGTTGCAGAAACTCTTGTCGTCTTCAAACACTCTGCAATCTGTGTTCAAAAAAACTTTTGGAGGAGCGAGTCGGCTCTGCGCATCTCTCCTCTCCCCCCCCCTCACCCCTGCCCCCTGCGTCAAAGCGCATCAGCGCCTCCAGAACCGACTCCGGCTCCGTCCTCATCCTCATCCTCTCCCTGTCGGGGGCCTTCAGAGCGGCTGCACCACCCGCTTTGGCTCGGTAACGCTCCCAGGAGACGTTCATCACTCTTCTGAAAGGAAGCGCAAATAAAAACCAGCTTCGTTTGCCTCAAAAACGAGAGACACTGGCTGTGAAAGCTGGGCTGGGGGGGTGAAAGAAAATGTACTCCTTGTAGTTTAAGATCCACATTCTAGCCTCGCGCGCACAGGTCCTGAGACAGAGTCCGTAAATGTGTGGGGGAGCCGTGCGCTGTCCACAGAGCAGAGGGGCCTCCATGTGTGACAGCAGCGGGCCCCGCTGCAGCTGTGAGGCGCGAGCCGGAGCTCTGCTGCCTCTCCCAACCTCTCCCAGCCTCCGTGCGTCAACTGATAAATGTAACAATTTTAAGGTGATTTTATTTCTGTTATTCATTCCTAAAATCCGTAGGATGGGACTCTCATTAGGGGCCAAATAAGCAAGCATCGACACTTTTTTTTCGCTGTCCATAAGCACGCGGATCACTTAATAGATCATTAACCACCGATATGCTGCTGACACGGACGCTTTTTTTTTTTTTACATCTCGTCTCTCCATCTCAGCTCGTGATTACCGAGCAGGAGGTGGTGGTGGTGAAAGGGTGGGGGGGTGGAGGGTGTTGGAGCCGCCGACAGGCCTGCCTGGATCCATTAGGCGGTAGTCTCGGGTTATAGAGCATTAAAGGGGCTGCCGCCGGGCCGGCCTCGCTGGGAGAAGGGTTTGGAGGCAGCTCGGCACGGAACGACTCGCTCAGGACTGAGAGGCGCGCCTGCAGGTGCAGAGCCTCACCCCGACGATTAGGAGGCTCTCTGTGCTGGAAAAGGAATAAAAAAAAGGGACAAGATGTTTTTGTGTTTCTTTTCCTCTTCTTTCCATGCAGTCTCTAATAGTAAAAAGACAAAGGGCAACAGCTAAAAAGTTCAAATTATAAAAAGGCCTTTTTCTTTTTTTTAAGGCTTAAAAAAATGAGCTGAGAAATACACACATAAACCCAATTCAAAATAGCTTTAATTAGTCTTGAATCAAATAAATCTAT
>JAOXNZ010000210.1:14318943-14330382 GCA_028566095.1 Kryptolebias brasiliensis
GTGGATAAAATGTAACACTTATTATCTTATACACAAAAGGTACTGTTTTTGACTTAAAAGGTTTTTTTATGTATATATTTGACAATTACTTGCAAATGTAATATTTTAATTCTCAATTCCTCCTCATTGTGTTCATTAATCTATCCTGATTCAGTAATCTGGTTAACATGCAGCTGGAGTAACACACTTAAAGTTGTCATTTATCGGAACTGAAAAAAGGGAGGACCACATCTGCTGCCTCAATTTTTCCTTTTTTTTTGTAGCTCTTCCTCATTCTGAACTTGACTCACTTTGATACTGAGGGACAGTTAAGGAGGCTTATTACAACATCGAAACTCGATGTCGGTGGCTCTCACATTATAGTTTCAGTGGAAAAATTTAGAGAAATTCACTCAGCACTTTTGTTACAGATGAATCTCACACGACAAGTGAGCAGTCACATTGGTTGAACCAGAACAGGAAAAAAGAAATGCGTGAACTAATGGAAATAATGACCAAGCATTAACAGCGTGACAAGTAAAAAAGTGAAAAAGTAGAGGATAAGTACAGTACAGTAGATTGACCAGATCATAAACAGGCAACAGGAAGAAATGACTTGGAGCAAACTAGACCCAAACAGTTCTAAATTGTTTTTTTTTTATTTTGTTTTTTTGTTTTTCTCTTTGCATTGTCACGCCAACAACTCTCGTGTTGTTTGTGACGTTAACAGTACACAACCTGCACACTTCATGATCACATCATGACAATGACTTTTGCTGATACAAACTTTTTAGCATAAAATAAACAAATTGGGACATAAACATCCCATCTGGCTGCACATCAACCAAAAAAATCTCAAAATAGAACTAACTATTGAGATGAAGTAGTATTGGCAAATATCATTGCTATTCTGTTACAGCCTAAGGAATACCCAAAGCTTCCTAGTTTTTACATGTTTATCATTTCTCATATGGACATAAAAAAATTGTGAATATTCAGTTGTGGCCCGTTTAACAATAATTAAGAAGAAAATAAATGAATGAGACAACTGGTCATAATACCAGAAAAAGAAAGGACCAAAATAAAGGCCTAGCATTCCTTGAATTTCCCCTCACCTTTCACACCAAAGGATAATTTTATCATCTTGTCATGATTTTATGATGAGAACAAGAAGAACTTATAGAAGTTCTGGTCAAATCCTAAATTAACATTATATACGATCTCACACAATATAGTAAGATCTTGCGAGATGTGTTGGTGCTCAGAGTATGTATTGTGAATGACTTTTAGCTGTTTCCAAATCAAACCTTAGGTCAATAACTGTAAACTTAATTTAGTTAGAACAATTTTGGGTGTTGGCTAATGTCAATTAGCTGTTGCAGACCTTTTGATTTGGGTTGACTCTAAAAGTGTATCAGTTGTAGATGTACGACCAATGATTACTTACTGAGAAATTTCATTAAAATCCATCCAGTGGTTCATGAGATATTTTGCCAACACGACAGACAAATGAACACACACACACACACAAAAACATTATCACCCTTTTCACATGCTTTTCAATTCTAAAGCTAAAAACAATCTACAAACAATACATCTAAACATGAACTAAACATACACAGCCTCTGAGAAGTTTAAGTTTATAAAAAAAACTAAATATCTAAAACTATCACATTGGTTCTAACAAATAATGACAAAAACATTTTGTTCACAGTTTTGTTTGTCTTGCTGTGCAGAACTATCCTGTTTATATTTGAGGATAAAAACAGAGCATTTTAGGTCTATATTTGAACAAGTGTTAAGACTTTGAGAGCTTTTACATGCATGCATGCAAGGTTTCTCCACAGCAAGAAAGAAGAGAGTTTATGAGGAAGGCCTTCTTTCAGTTCCCTCAAATAAACAGGGTCTTTATATTGTGTGCGTGTGTGTGTGTGTGCATGCACGCATAAGTCAGTCTCTGAGAGGTTATTAAGATGGGTGTGGGTGAATAGGGATGTCTGTGGTTTTCAAAAGAATTTCAGACTGCGCCTGGCCACAAGTAAATCTGAATGTGCATATATCTCCGAGAGGCACAGACAGATAAAAGGCAGAAAGACAGAGAGACAAAGAGAAAGAAAGTCAGAGGGAGATGTGCTGTGATTCACAGTTCCTCCTCTTTAACCGAAGTCTCAGCCGTTGTTGATGTTGCAAGCCCATGTCACAGCCGTGTGAGGATGACGGAGGATGGAAGTAGCACTCGGCTCCAGATTCAACCAGACAGACCTGGTTCCAAGCTGCAACCTCGTGACTGCACGCAGAGAGTCAAGTAAACAGACAAGTTGTTTTAGGGAGCCCTGATCCTCTAAATGGGCCATAATGAGGGGGTCAAAATGTTTTACTAGCAGGCTCCAGGCACGACCGCCTCGCAGGCTTCATTACTTTGAGGGCTTCATTTTCCTCTGCTGCTCACTTACTGTCATTCCCTCTGGCTTATAAATACGTTAATTATGTCAGGACACATGATCTGGCCTCCATGACCTCACAGCTGGAAAACACATAAACATCGATGTACTGTAGTCATTCTGAAAAGGCGGCTTTAAAATACAGAAACTGTTTAAGCAAAAAGGAAAGAATTATAATAATGTTTCAGGATGAGTTGTAATACAAATAACAAAACTAAAATTCATTAAGTCTGTCTGTGCAACTCTGCAGGAACAGACTATAACTTTTGTGTGGCAGCAAGCATGAGTAAATGCCAAAATAAGAAGATTAAAGACATATGAATGTATGAAATATTCATGCAGTTAGATTCATAGGGGAACATGTGGCAGGTGAGGGTGAGAAATACTGATCAAAAATGAAATAGCCCACCTAATTCAGATAGAACTTTTCTTTGCTGAGAACCAACAATCCTGCTTTGTGAGGTCAAATTAAAGAAATACTGAAAATTTGGAAAACTGACAACACTGAGCAGTGGAGTTCAACTGAGTGGATGTAGTGTGTGCTCATGTGTACGAACACTTACACTGGGAGACACACAGAGTCAAGAAGTCTCCACTTTAATCCCCGCAAGAGTAGAGTGGAGAAGCAGTGGAGAGGGTCTTGCGCCAAGTTCCCCAACAGAGGACTTCAGAGTTTAAAAGCACGGGAAACAGAGGAGATGCAGACAGGAAATGCACACAGACGGAGAGAATGCAAAGTGTATTTAGAAGAGACAGGACCCTGTGTGGCAATAACAAAGTCAGAGGTCAATGGCACGACTGATGAGAGGTTACACAGAAAGTCTGGGGTGAAGATGAGAAAACTGAAATCCAAAAGCTCACAAATTATTTGTGTGCTTCATTAGACATGTTGTGGCCTGTTCAGCTAAGTTAGTTAGAATGATATTTAGTGAATTTATTTCAAGAGACCGTATGAACAGTGTTGAAGTGAAAAAAGGCACATTTGACAATTCAACAATGCTGGGATGGATCAAAATAAAAAGATGTACAGGATAATGCAGAAAAATTCCAGCTGGATGTTTTGTTTTTTGAATGTTTTTTCAAAATTCTGAAATGATTTATAGTTAAATATTCAAAGCCGGTGTGTCGTGAGGTTAGCACATGCCTCAGGGGGGAGCATGTCTGTGTGTGGGTAAGCTTGGTCATCTCTGCACTAGCTGCCATCTATCCAAGCAGAATTAGGCGTGAGGACGTCTGTCCAGTACCGAAGAATGACATCAGCCGTTTGGCAGAGGAGGCGTGGGAGCAGGTGCTGCTTGGAAACGAGGGAGGGATGGACACATGCGAGGAGAGGTGGAATCGGGGAAGGACAGAGTGAGAATAGAGGGAGGACGGAGGTGTGGGACAGCAGAGCACTGGGTGGTGCAGGAGGATGGGGCAAGAGCCAAGATCTGAGTCCAAGGAAAGCTATTTATAGCTCTCCATCATGGGCCATTCCAACAGACCCTGATCACCACCGGTATTATTCCTCTATTTCCCCTTTGCACATATTCAGCTCATATCCAGGAGGAGGCAGAGGCTCAATTACTTCTGAATGATGTCTGTCTATTCTTGGGCAGGGGTATTTAACACATACCACCATTTTTGTCAGAAACATAACATGTAAAACATTAATCAGGAGTCTTTCATTCCAACAAAAGTCTAATGTTTAACAAAACTGATTTTAGACACTTTTTTAAAACACATTCAAGCAATGTAAACCAGTGATAGAGTGCAACAAAGCACATCTTTGTAGTTACTCATCTACAAATCTGATTATAGTTATTGCCCTCCTCCATGAACGGCAGACAATCATGTAACTGTGTGTTTGTCTGTTAACAAAATATCTCATTAATGAAATGTAATGAAAAGTTCAGAAAGTAATCACTTAATGTACATCTAGAACTTGTTAACTTTTTGAGTCAATCAATTTCTTGTCACCACAGCTAATCAAAGCCAACTCAGTCAGTTTCACAGATATTGAGCTAAAATTTCATGTGGTAGTAACTGAGAGTCACCTTAACACACACTCTGAGTGTGACATCTTGCAATGTCACATGAGGTTTCTGAGGTTTAACCAAATCAGCTACAGCTCTGTCAGTTCTCAACCTAAGATGTTCTTCGAATAAAACACGGGCATGAAAGGCGGTGGGCGACCGCAGAAATGGGACCCAGAAATGACTAAATCAAACTTTTAATACTAATACTTTTAACTGTAACAATTATGGGATTTTCTGTTGTATGATCAAGGACAGAATTACTTATGTCAACATTTAAAATATACATAATCACTGTTGACAATGGCACTCAAAAGTTAGCCATCTAGTTAGGGAAATAAATCCAGAACTCTCAAACTGTTCTCATAAATCACGCAGTGATGCTTGTGATAGATAAACAAAATTACTGTAAACGGATCTGCAACTAAACCTTATCCAGGCCCTTTGCTACAGAAGCCTGGAGAAGAAAGCCATTGTGATAAGTTGTAATGTCTCTGGGCCACTTGTTACAGTATAATAGTGTCTTTGTCTTCCACTTATCTGGCTGCAGCTCAGTCTGTGGAGCAGAGTGTTTCAACAGCTACTGTCTGTCAGACCTAAGGACACAATCTAGCTCTCTGTGTGAAGGCTTATTGTCAACCAGTCTGCATGGCCGAAGTAAAGTAGTCATCTGAGTTGAGACAGATAAGTGGATTTTTACAAGCCCACACAGATGCCTTTATAGGCAGCCAGAGCTGGCAGAGACTGGGCATTTTTCTTCCTCTGCATGCACTAAGAAATGTTGTACCACCAGCTGATAGGCAAACTTTAAGAAGTTAAGAGCATTTTAATACACATGCAGAGCAAAAGCACAATTTTTTGAGCTCACCAAACATACAGCTACGAATATAGTCTTAAAAATAGGCAGATAAACCAAAATGATGCACCATGCATGACCGTAAGCCATACAATATGATGTGAGCTCCAACTTAGGAAATGTCCTTGGCTTTTTGGTTGTTTTCACGGTGAATCCCAGAATCCGCCCACACAGGCAAGCCCTGCAGAGACCTTCTGTTCTTCAACACAGGACACTAACGTTCACAGACAACACACACACATGCACTCCCACACCTACACACAGAACAGTTAAAGAGACTATCACAGAGAAAAGGAAAACAACTACAAATGAGGATTTTAATCTGACTGGCTTTCTCTCACTACCACAACAAAAACAAAGCTTTTTTTATTTTACATTTTATAGTTTGGTAAAAATTTGGCATTTATGATGGAGTGGCAGTCTAAACAATGTTCTCTGGAAAAAGGAATGACAGCTGATAAGAAGTTAAAATTAAACATTTCCTGGTTCAATGTTGACATCTGCATGCACCCTCTTTTTTTCTTTATTCAGGTTCACACTCCATTGACAAGAATGAGTTAAATTAGTTTGAATTGCAGACATTGACACCAGCAAAAACAGTTGGGTTTGTGTGTTTTATGGAGTCAGGAGAGAGTGGAGTGCATATGGATGCCTCACATTATGGCACGTACCACTATAATGTGTGTGGTAATGGCCATGAAACCACATGTCACTGTGGATAGAAGAGAGACTCCAGAACAGAGCCAAGGCTCAGAGCCAGGCCAGTACTGCAATCCACCTTCAACCACACTCCACCTCTGTTTTGCTCTGTCTGTTTATGTCATCACTCTTTTTTTTCAGTCCTCATCTTTGGCTCTAACGTTTTGATTCCACTCTACGCCTCTTACCACTTTTTAAATATCTGGTATAACTTTCTTAAGCTCTCTTAGTCTTTCTCATTTTCCAAGATTTGTGCTTTGACCTGAGGGTTTGAGCCTCCAAAAGAATGTCCTGCATGGGCCAAGACAATATTGTGGTTATTCCTTGAAAGAGTCTACTTTATGCCACTCTGTACTATAAAATCAAGGTTAACCCAATGACAATCCCAGGAACTCAACATAAGCTAAGACTTTTGACTGCTTTATGTAGCAGATCAGTTCTGCTTCAGTGAAAAGCCTCTTTAAGTGTGCTAACTTTGCCGTTTAATGGGCTGCTTTTTATGTTGCTCCCATATGTAAGCAGCCTTTAAAGGCACGCTCCACTGACAGAACAACTTGGCTCATATTCACTCGAGATGCTGGTTTGATATGAATAGCTTCATACAGTTATGGCAGTCGTTTGCTTTACCACAACATTTCTGTACAGTTGTTCCACCTTTTCCTCTGCAGTGACAGTGACAAAACTGCATGTGCCACACCTTTGCTATTTTACTATTTGATTGTTACACAAGATGAAGGTGTTTTTCAAAGTGACTTTAAAGCATGCAGCATTGTTTTTGTTGTTGTTGTTGCAATGCTAGTGTTCCAGTGGAATTAGGAAGGTCCAGTGAAAGTTCAAAGTCTACTGAGGCTATTGAAAGTGTATGAGAAGAGATGAACATATGTTGTGCCAATGTGTATACACAGACACAAAAACAATTAGACCCAAACTCAATTACTGACTCGTACTGCCTTTGGCTACTGTAGGCAAATAAAGTGGCCCAGAAAAGAACATAGGAGGAAATAATGATATTACTTAGTGTGTCGAAGTGATCACTTTTGGGTTGAAAAGATGTCTAACCTGTTCAGAAATGTCAAGGCTAAAATAGGGCTAAATTTGATCTAAAGATGAAAGTAATATACATATCTACCCTAATCATAGATGCTGAATAGACATCTGCATTTAGCTGTGTATGCTCTAATCAGGTGTATGCTTTTAATACAGAGCATTTATTTGGTCTTGTTGGAAAATCTTCAGTTCTAGATGAAAAAGGTCCATGGTACTCTTTTGTTACTGTCAGTTAAAATAACTGCATTGGTTAGATGAATTTATTAGTATTTTATGACAAACAACATTGTGGTGATTTATCAGCGCTTGGGTGGGCTGTTGCTGCTTCTCCACCTTGTGCTTCTGTGGTTTACCTCTCTGGAAACTCTGGTTCTGACTCTGGCACAAAATTGCGACCAGATGTAAGACATTGGCATTGGTGAAAGTGGGCCATGGAAAAACCCTTTTCTGAAAACTACCAATGAACTCTTTACTAAGAAAGTTTTACCAATAACCAACATACAACTAGTTGCATCATTTTTTCATTTTTTGGTAGAAATATAATTGCAGATCCAATTCATGCACTCAATGTGCTCCTATACAACCCAGAACATGACAAAATATAAGCAAGACCTTTGATCTTTCATCTACTGATTTGTTCAGTCTGCGATCAGTAATGATCAACTTGATTATCTTTAAGCATTCATAAACGTACAGAGCACTAAGACCTAAAGATACATACAGATACAGCCGTGTGCAGTCAGTGCACACACACAAGCTCACATCCACACACAGAAGCACACAGCACTTATCTGGAGATGATCTACAGAGAGATGTTATTATAGATCCCTCCCAGACATTATGTCAGTCCGCTTATAAGAGGTGTCTTTAAACCTGACACGCGCTGACTTGTGACGAACAACTTTTCATTATACAGAATACAGAGATGTCCTCCATAAATTTCAATGAACGACTGTTGAGTTTTAAATCAGCTTCATTGTTTGCTGGAGTTTGTTAAACATCAAATTGACTGTAGTGAGTCTTTTTTTTTTTTTTTTGGACTAACAGTTAAGTACATCATCTCCAGAAGCAGAGCGTCCTCAAAAAGAAGCAATGGAGCTGGATAATTATGGGTTATGTTTGTCTGTGGGTGTGTGTGTCTGCGTATGTGTGTGTGTGCTTTGGGGTTTAGAGGACTAAAGGGGAAAAAAAGAAAAAAAAAAAAGATGTTGTAATTTTTACAGTGAATTCCAGCTTGATAACCAGAACCAGCTGGCTTTTGTCTCTTAAACACACACACAAATAGAACTATCAGTCCTTTGAATAAACAGTTATTGGAGAAAATCTGATATTGAGATGTGAAAGAAGAGCCATTGACTGCACTGTGGGTGCAGTTAGTGTTCATATACAGAAAGATAAATTGATACAAAATAAAAATGCTGAAAAGTGACTAATTTATTGATAATTCTGCATTAATATCTGTTCATTATAAAATGTTGAACCAAACAGTAGTTGCATTTTTATCTTGTTTTGTTGCAACTTTAGTAGTCATACCACTCCCTTTTGGGAGTCACATGAGTCATCTAAAAAGATCCAAGTTAAAAAGGAATACACATATAAACAGCGGCTGTTATCAGTGAAATTAGATAAAAGTGTGACTTGTGTATACACCCATTGCACATGTAGGATAAACCCCTGGGGGTACCTCCCTCAATCCTTATCTGTATTATAGTATTCTCTAGCTCTATGCACTTCAACCTCCAACATGCACAGAGACTGCTTGGCAGTTGACATCTCTACTAAGCTGCTTCCTTGACCTTAGTTGCCCCAGGCAACCCCTTGTTGTTGCAGTATTTAAAAAGATGTGAGGTGCACAGACTCCAACCTGGAGCAAACACAGATTAAAGTCTGCTCCTCTCAGGATGGGAGCCCTTAAGGCGACACACAGGAGAGCAATTGTGCATGCATGTGCAAATGTGTGTGTGCTGATGAACTCTGGGGATTCTGTTGTTTTTGTGTCTGTGCATGAAGTATTTTTGTAAGCATATGTTGCTGCACATCCATGCACTCCCAGCTTCAATCTAAAAACTTCAGCATGTACAGTCCTTAAGTCTGAATAGAGGCAAATGCTGTGCAAGGCCATACTGAGGCAATGAAAAGAACCATTTCTCTCTACCTACAGATCAATGGGTTCCCATTCAATTAGAAAGTCTGAAACCATTAGCACCGAGCTAATGACTCCATTCTAGGGAGCTGGGAAGTGTTGGCCTCAGGGTAGGATGGTGGTGGGTGGGGGAGCCAGGAAAAGCATCAAGACTGGGTAGGAAATTTCTTTAACAGCATGCATTATGAGTGCATCACACTTCTTTAGTGTCTTATGGAACAAGTGGTACACTTTGCTGATAGCAAATTGCAGCAGGGTGTTGACTATTGTCTTCCTTCAGTTTTGTATCAGCAAATGTTAAAGTTGTCTTACTATGGGTATTTTTATCACTTTCCTTTTCTATTTGGTTTTAGGGACAATAAATGTTTGTAATAAGTCCAATTTAAAAAACAAACAAACATGCAGTAGTATACAGAAAACAGGCAGACAGCCAGGCAGACAGAAAAATGGGTGCATGCAGGAGGGTTTTACAGGTAGGAACCATGTGGCTACAGGAAAAGGTAGGACGCCATGGTCAGAGTCTATATCCTGTGTCTTAATGATGTGTGTTGCGGCCTCGAGGGAATGGTAGCTTTATTGGGGAGGCAGTCTGCCTCTGGTAAACACATGCTGGAGCTGTGGAGCTGAGTGAAAAAAAAAACTGCTGGCAAAGAATTAGGTCATTTGTGATAAGCACGAGAGCAGAGTAGCCTTAAAAGCATGCTGGCTTTATGCATGTGTTTGTGCATTATGATGAAACTTTATCCTATTAAACATTTGTTTAGCCTGACATTAGTTTATCTCAACTCTTTGTTAACTTACACACAACTAAAACAAATTGTCTTTTTGTTTATTCCAGAGTAACAAAAATCCTATTAGTTTCTGAACTACTTCTTCACGATAAGACAAAAAAAGTCTTATGAACAATATGACTCTTGTTGCTCATGCCACAGTCGTTGCCTCATTGTTAGCATAATAATATTACCCTTAAAGGGATAGTTCACATATTTTGATTATCTTACCTGTAGTTTATGGGTCTTTAAATTGCCTCCATTTGAAGAAATAGTTTAATTCTGAATGAACTGACAAGCAACAGCTAATCTGAGAAGGACCAAAACCAAACTGGATTTTTCCTGTCTTAAAACAACTCCAATCTCAAAATTCACAGTGGTTGATGTGAACACTTTTTATAAACTTTTATATCACCATCAATTTTGCTTAACATGGTCAGTCCAGCAGAAATACTAAGATATTCATGTCAAAAGTGTCCCAGGCTGCACCAGTAATGCTATAGCTAGCTGCTGCTGCGTTTTTTGGTCCTTGCAAATAATCATAATAGTCTATGTAGAGTGGATAACTGTAAAATAAAAATGATGACAAAACAAAGGTTTTTAAAATGGTGTTTGCACCCTATGAAATGTTTGAGATTGGAGCTGATTTAAGTCAACAGTAGTCAGTCTGGTTAGAAATAAACAGAAAATAACTGAGGTTGTTCAAAGTCATATCTATAACAGGTAAGATATTAGGTGTTCTTTCCTCAAAATCTCATTTCAAAAGATCTGAGTCATCGCTTTAACAGCAGCAGTTGTAAGCAGCGAAAAGACTGACACCAGCCACATGAGGTAAGAAGTTGGCCTGATGTTGCAAAGCTTAAATGGAAAAAGCAGAGAATTTGTCATTCCTCAGAAAAAAGGAAAAAAAAAATATTATGACTCTGTTCACTCTATATTGAGAATCAAATGTTAGCATAATCAGTTCTCCAGATCTTAGAGTTACTCATTCTTCTTGAAAGTGATGTTTCATGAACCATACATGAAGAAAAGAGGAAAGAGACGAGAAAAGAACTAGGCTTACTTCAAAAACTGCTTCTTGTTTGATTGCTCTTGCCTGGCCCCTTTTTCATGCAAAGACCCAGAGAAAATAATTGTGCCCATTCCCACTTGACTAGTTGGGCCTGCTCTACTTTTCTCCTGGGACTACCAATAATGTGGTGTTGTAAGAGTTCACCAGGGACAGTAGAGGAGGTGGAGGGTGGGGAGGGTGGGGTGGATTTGGGAAGGTTAGCTAGGTGTGGAAGCAGTGGCGAATGGAGGGGAGGGTGAACAGCTCTCTTCCTAAGAAGCGCTCACTTGGACAGTGGTAGGAATTTTCTGTGGTTTATCCAAGAGCTGCTCCATCTGTATAAACTGACGCTTGCCAAAATGTAGCCCCTCTCTCTCTCTCTCTCTCTCTCTCTCTCTCTCTCTCTCTCTCTCTCTCTCTCTCTCTCTCTCTCTCTCT
>JAOXNZ010000210.1:14339519-14355099 GCA_028566095.1 Kryptolebias brasiliensis
GACCAGAGGAGATCGAAGAAAAGGAGGGTGAAGACAAAGGCGGAGGTGAGGCGGCCGGCGGATGGCTGGGTGGGACTGGGGTTAAAAAAAGAGTGCCGACAAACTCCAATAAAAACAGTGTGTTAGATGTAATCGTTTTGTGCAGAATAAGGATAGCCTGTTATGGCCCACTTCTACTTCTTGGCCAGGAGTGACAGGACACCCTGGTTCACGACCCTAATCTCAAAGGCAGAAGGATCTTACAGAGCAAAAACAAAGCAGGAACAACTGTCAGTCACTATCACTCAAAGCCACATATCCACAACTATAGCTGCAGATGTTGACAATGTCAGTCTGATGCTCCAAGAAATCTGACCTGTTGTGTTATGTGATGAATTTCCCTAAAAACACACGCATACTGACCCCAGATATGCATCGTTATCTCACACACTGCACACAAGTACATCAATGCACATCCAGGGTCATGTTAACTGCAGCCACTGGGACAGAAGTGCAAGACGACCATCTCTGCTTCCTGTTTTTCTGGAAATGAAACTATGTCAAAGGCAATAATGCTGGCAGTATGAAATACTGTCAGCTCTGAACTGATCCCTGAAGAAAGATCATTCTAATCCAAATCTGTGCACACATAAAGACATGAAGAGGATGCAAATTCACACACAACACTTTAAAACAGGGCAAGAACACAACAGGGGCTCTGATGACCGTGATCCAGCCTCATGAATTCAATCAGAGATTTGATCCCTGGCAATGACTCCAAACGGGACATGCAAATTGTGATTTTCTGAGGCTTCCAGTGAACCAACTTCACATGGCTGGTGGTGGTGCTATAACAGAGAGTTTGAAGGGTTTAGAACACAAACTAAAGGTCTGGCATTCCTTCAAAGAATGCATATCGCCTGCTGCATTTCATCCAGAGTTTCAAACTTAAATCATCTCATGAAGACTAGGGACAGAGTTATAGCCGTTTTGGTCAAACCCTGTAAATGCTATTAGGCACATCACATCACAAGATGTTTTAGTGCTCAGAGAATATGTTAAGAATGATTCTCAGCTACTACCCTCAATATATGTCAAATAGATTGGTGACATGTGATAGCAGATCATGTTTGGGTTAGCATTTGGTCAGTTTTGAAACACGGCACTCAAATTTAAAATATAACTGATGATAGATGTATTTTTGTAGAACAAAACAACAGATGAGAAGTAACAAACATGTAAAAGGAGCTTCAGAGAGTGATGGGAAAATACAATTGTCGAAGTAATTAAGTCAAAACAAAATGGAAACCAGATTTTGCATGAATGTTTGTGTGCCTGAAGTTGTTGCTGACCTCTAACCCTAACCGTTTCTCATGCCTCAGGTGCAGGGAGACCTGCACTTCTCTGGACATGTTTGTTTCTGAATAATTGTACTCTTCTCTGATTCACCCCCAGTATTTGTATATTTGTCCACCCCCAAGGTGGCTCACAGTAGCTACCCAGAAAGCATGAACACAAGCGCATAAATAAACCCTTACATGCCGACATGATGTTATTTTAGGTTATCCTGCCTGTTGCTGCCCTTCATTTCATACACTGTTCATGTCAGTCAGAAAACTTTGATGTCATCTCCAGTAATGTCTCTTATCACCAGCCACCATTCAATTCTAAGACCCCCATGGGGCCTCCTTCACTCTTGGCCCTCAGCAGCCCTCATTGACCTCTACACGTATCACGTGGCCCCTATAGGTGGTGAGGGAGACAGGGCTCGTACAGAGAGACGGGGTGGGTGGGGGTTCCGAAGCAATAGAGAGGAACACTTATTCAGGAAAAGCATTAAAGAGGCAGGTATTGATTTGGGATTTTAAATGTTTTTCACAGTGATATATCCAATTAGCCTCTGAACCCTGTATGGGTGTAGCGTGGGCTCCCCTGAGGCTGAGTGGAGGGCCACTATTACACTTCTCCTCAGGCTGATTCAAATAATAAGAAATAGATAGTACCTGTTAGAGTCCAGACTCCTAATGGAGCAATGCTAGCAGGCTTTTGGGGGAAAGTAAAAGAATTAAATCTATATATATGACAATTTATTGCAGGAAAATGGCCTCCATGTAGCTGTATGAGAGGTGTTTTTTCTGAATTATGTCTGCTGTGTGACATGGTGACTTGTCCAGGCAGTGCGGACAGCTCATGGATATTGGTAGGCTTTAATTCTCTCTGCACATCCAAGCCTCCCTCCTCCTCTTCTTCCTCCTCCTCCTCCCTCTTTCCCCCCACTCAATCAATGCTAAGTTATTTAGCAGATAAAAGAGTTGGATCAATCCACAGCACATATCAGAGTGCCAGCAACTTGTGTATATTATCTGGTGTGTGTGACAGAAAGAGTGAGGCTGAGCACATATGTGTTGACCTGCATGTGTATTGGTAGCCTAAAAAAAAAAAGGAGCATTTACTTGTGGGCGTGCGAGTGTATGTGTGAGCACGTGAACATACCTGCATGTTGCTGCTGCTTTGTCAGAACACTTGAGGTACAGAGAGAGAAAAAGAGGAGAGAATGTCCTTGGCTGTTCAACAACAGTCACCTTTTTTCTTTGTGCGTGTGCAGACACTTGCTGGGATGTTCTGCCTATTGTTAATATTTAATTTAATTCCATTTATCAGCGTCAGTATGAATTGAGGCAATTGAATTGAATATTCTCACACAGGTCTGTGTGAGAATACACTTCCCACTTACAGACAAAGTGCTGCTTATATTTAAAAAGGAATGTGTGTGTGTGTGTGTGTGGGGGGGGGGGGCTTAAATGTATCCGATAGTTGAACTGAAAGATCTTTCAGGAGGCATGATGGACAAGATTTGGAGTAGATAAAGCAAAGCAGAACATTTTTTTTGTGTTTCTTCTTCTCTAATTCAATTAGACCTAGCATTCCCATTGCATTTCATGATAGAGTTTTAGACTTAGATCTTATGCTGAGAAATGAGAAATGAGCAGTTCACGTGATACTGAGAGATGTCATGCTCAGAGTATGTTGTGAATGGCTCCAAAAGTTATTCAGTTGTAGAGCTATATCCAATAAATATTTTCTGAATATTTCATTACAATCTGTCCAATGGTTCATGGGATATTTTGCCAACAGACAAAGTTGGCTCCAATAGTTAATGGCAAAATTTTAAACAAAGATATCAGGTTATCAGTTAGAACTTAGAGTATATGTTTCAAATGACTCTCAGCTTTTACCACATCAATTTGTAAAATTTGATGAGTTATAGCCCCTTTTGAGTTTGTTAAGCTTGCTAAGCTGTGGCAGTCATCTTGAAAGGGGTTGCCTCCAAAAGTTAACCTGTTGTACATCCAATCATTACTTTCTGGGAGTTTCAATAAAATTCCTCCACTGGTTCATGAGAAATTTTGCGACATACACAAAGACATAGGCAAAAACATTATCGCCTTCCGTCTTTGCTGGTGGGCAATAAAGAAATTAGAAAAAAGGAGAAGAAAAGCTACACACAAAAAAAGGAGAGAAAAAAAATGTCTTGTAGGTCTCGGGAGACAGCGTTAATAAGGTCAGAGAGGAACAACTGTAGATGTCAAAGGTCAGCTTCTGACACACAAACCAGTACAGACATGCGTGACATCAGCACACACACACACAGAAAGACACATTTTATAACCAAAAAAAGTCCAGTGTGGTTGTTTGTTGCAAATGGTTAACTTGTTTCCAGGTCTTAGCGTGTGAAAAATGACACTTGTGTAAAAGTTGCCAAGTGTTTGTTTGCGTCCTAATTTCCCTCGGAAACAATGCACACTCTTAAACAAGCACAATCAAATTAAAGCTGAGCCCACATGAACATTATACCTGCATAAAAATATACATGTAATGACACTTCCTGCATCAGTCCACACTCACAGAAACACCCACACCACAAATGGCCAAGCACACACTTTGGAATTAGGAGTGAATCATTGCACAGCACAGCAGGGCCTGGGGAGCTGGGGATTTCCACACAGAAAAAAACAGGTGACATCTGACCAATTCCCATACAAATATATGTATAGTACAGCCATGTGCAGCTGCTTTTTGTTCAGTCGAACAGCATATATAGGGCAGGTAGAAGGATTTGTTTCCATTAAGAAGCAGAGGGTGGAAAATGGTGCAAAAACAGACACCCTTTGACCAATGCAATGGGCCAAAGGGTGCTGACCAAAACCCAAATGAACTCAACAGCTGAGACACACCTGCTAATATGATTACACGCACACATGCCCACACACACCCACCCACACCCACACACACTGAATACTACCTCGGCCCTGTGCTTACCCATATAAACACTGTCGATGGCCACACATGGCTTGTTTTCACCCCAAATAAAGTTCACAGAAACCGTACACAAGTCAGTAAACATGGTTTCAGCTTAGCACCAAACATAGCTTGGCCCTCTATCCTGTAAAACTGCTTGGGTTTTAAACAGAACGTTTCATTCTGCCTTTCCAGTGACGTGTAAAGAGCTGTTTGTCTGTTTTCTAGTAAATTAGAAGTGAGATAGCCTGGATGGATGTTAGGCTGTACAACACTATATTTGGCAAAGTCCCACTGACTTGGATGGGAAAGTCCCCCCCCCCCCATTTAATTGGTCCATGTGAGGAGTTTGCAAATTAGCTAAGATAAATAAACATGTCTGCACGCCATTAAAATAGGCTAACCCTAAAGTGTATTACAAGCATTTTTATGCTTATGCACTGATAAAAAAAAAATATTGTACATGTGACCAAAGTCTTATTTGTATGACATGCGCTGTTTTTGGATTTATGTTTACAGAAAATAAAAACTAATGTGCCATTTGTTATGTGATCAAACATTACAATTCCAATCAGAGGTTTTAGCACCTGTGAACAAACCCAGTAAACTAAAAAAGCATGGCAGTGAAACAGTGGCACAAACTACAGGCCGACAGCTGCAAAATAGCTGCTAAATGTTTGCCAGAAAAATTTAAAAGCTGCTGCCAAAGGTTACATCACACTATAAGAGCTGAATTTTAATTAATGTTAAAACATTACTGGTTAAAAGAATTGGTTCGTTTGCATTTGCTTCTGATAGTTTTACCCATTATTTTTAAACTGGTTTCTGCATACTACTGGGAATTATTGCAGTGGGTGTCCACGTTCACTTTTTTAATCTAATATAACTCTATTGACAAGGAAATTGTGATCATGAGATGCAAAGTATTCCTCTAGAACGGTAAATTTGTTCTTTTGTCTTCAGCACTGTTTATTTCTAATTTGAATCTTTCGACTAAATGCTTGCCTTTCTCTCTGTCAAATGTCCTATTTTTTAATAATATTCTAATGCCAACCAGTCTATACTGTTTCACCTGTTTTAAGGTCCATTTGTCCATTTGTGGAACATCAGAAACCAAAAGGCCAGGGACCGGTTTGGACATCGTTGATGGGCAGAAAAGTAGTGCATAGTTGGAAACGCTACTGGGGAATCTTTGACTCAGACCGATATTATTCATCTTGAACAATATCCTAAAATGACTAATTATACAGGCCAATTAGTGGGCTAATTAGACAATTATCTAAGCAGGCAATTTATTGGCTGGAAAAAAAATCAATACTGGGAAAAGCTAGCAGCAGTGATTGGGTTTCCTTTTCATTACCTTACCTGCTCACCCACACTGCATACAAAGCTACGAGGCACTCTGTGGGTTATAAACCTGAGCTAACATCACTAAACTGATGGAATCAAAATTAAAATGTCATCTTTTAAGTCAAAACATTTTAATCCTGGCAGTTACCAGATTGTAATCTGAATGTGTGCGCAGCAGCCAGGAGAAAAGGTGAGAGCAGATTTGTAGGAAAGAGTCAGAGCTGTTGTTCCCACAGGACACGCTGAGAGTGTCAGGTCCCACTGCAGATCTTATCTGATCCCTGTGTCATCACTACAGACCTGTTCTCCTTTTAATGCCCTCCTTCTCTGTTTACTCTCCAACTCTCGCTGCCTTTTAAAAAAAAAAAAAATCACACAGAGGGTTCATCTTTCTGTGGCAGTTTTGTCCCTTACACAAATGCTTGGTTATGCACAAACACACACACACACACACAGACAACGCTCCTCTTCAACGTGCACAACGCTGGCATCCAGTCAAAGTGGCGCTAAATTGTATTAAAATAGTGCAGTGTTCGTCGCAAATTTACATGGGAATTAGGGAGAGTAGCAGTAATTACTCCAGGCTAGTGCCGCTAATTAAATAAGGGTGCAGCCTTTCTCTCCTCTCTTCTTCACTGTACACACACACAAGGCTCTGTGATTCTCTTCAATGTCATTGTGCCACTGCTTTGCCCTTTCAAGGGCCTGCGTTATACATGAAGGCAAAAGATAGCTGTGGGGGGTGCTTTGCATGTGTGTGTCACTGTCTCTGTTTGCATTCCTGGATCTTTTGCTTTCCCATTTTTTTTATTACTGTATAAACCAATGATATGAATATAATGGCCTGTTGTGTTGTATGTGGGATCTCAGATGTTTATTTGTATTCCCAAGCCACGTGGGAAATTAGATAGATAAAATCTATGCACATTAAGATGTAGATGTGCCGTTCGGGGGGGTCGAGCCGTTCCTGTGGGAGACAAATCAGAAGCAGAGTGAAGAATATGAGATGGTAGGCGGACATGACCGGAGCACAAACAGACAGCCTGGGGCCGTGTTTGAAGTAGGCCTCGGAGAGAACGTGTTGCCTTTGAGGTGTGGTGAATATGAGAGTAACTGTCACACTGACATACACACCCCCAAACACACTTTTCCATTGGTGTATTTGCATGGCATGTAAGTGCCTAATGGTTAATTCCCAGGTTGGCTTAATTCTGTAATCATAGTGGCTGTTACACTAGAAAACCACAAATGTATGAACAGATCCCTGCAATACACCTGCAAGAGCTCAACTGTAGTGTGTGGGAAAACATAGCAAAAACATTTCAAAGCCTTTTTTTTATTCTTCAACTCATTCTGCAAAGAGAGACATAAATCTTATTCCTTTCTGTAGGTCTGCGTGTCAGCCATGCGGTGTGAAGAGGAGAGGCTGGCTGCTCTCAGGAATATCAACCTGTGGCTGTCAGCTTTATCAGATCCGAGCCACTCGGGGAGAACTAAACACACTCTTCCTCTCAGCCAGTCACTTTCGCACACATGCACTCAAAGTAGCATATAGAAAAACACAAACCCACTTACTATATACTGAAAATACTTCACCTCGCACATGCAGCTCGCATATGTTTTGATAATAACAAACAAACCTGTTGCATCTAGACTTTGAACAAAGGTAAAGCTTATAGAGGGTATAGCTTTTAATTTTGTTCATCTGGGTTATAAATGTTGGTCCTTTTGTATTTTTTCTTTAATTATTGTGGGTATTTTTACATCTATTTGTCTTGTTTCTTTAGTCCTGTTCACTGTAATTTTGTGCTTCTTAAAGGTTTGTTAAAGTCTCATTTTGGTGATGTTACATCCTTTGTTAATGTATGAATTAAGTTCATGCCTGGCTGTATTATCTATCTTCATATAATGTGTGGTAAATATGAAAAAAAGAAAGAAATCTTCCTTTAACTCTTATGATGAATTGCTTTGGTAAAAATTATTATTAAAGTGTTACAATATTTAAAAAATGTAAACCATTCCTAGAACACACATTTAATCTATAAAATGTTTTGCAAACATAAAAAAAAAACAAAAAAACAAATCTGGCTAGAAACCATGAATCGGAACAAACATACCACCACATTGTTATGACTTCACCCCTTGTCTTTTAGCTAATATCATTTTAGGTGCTAGGTCATGTTCATTTGTGTTAGCCGATATGTGTGTTTGTGTGTGTGTTCCCCCTTGGCGATATTATGAGTGAAAATACCTGCTGACGCACAACAGCCACACTCAGAGGTCAAAGACTTCAGAGTTTGCTTTCATTGATTCATAGCCTCAGGCACAGAGGACGCCTTGTAAACGTGTGTGTGAGTGAAGGAGAGAAAAACCGAGACGGAGCTTAAGACAGAACGTGTATGTGTCTACATCCTAATGTGTCTGCATCTTGGCGTGTCTGTCTGCATCCAGTGCTATTGTACCAAGCATGGCTTCAGGCTGGCTTCTGTTTCCTGACCAGGGGGCATAGACCAGGGACTCAGACCAGGAGATGTGCCTGGAACACAAGTCTGTCCCCATTTCTTTCTCGCACACACATCAGAAAAACTAAAAATGTGTTACGTTTGTAACGTAGTAAACAGAGTCCTCAGAATTTCTCTATCTGACTAATTTTCTCCAATAAACAGATGGTGTAGAGGAAAACAAAGGGACAAAAGAAGGAAACAAAAACAAAAGTGAACAAAAAGACGAGAAGTTAAGGATACAGAGGCGATGATCCTCAGTCTGCTGAGACTCTTCATGCAGCAACTCGTCACAAGTCACTGTGAAGTTTCTTAGGGATTTGCAAGCCATATGTGTTCAAGTTTGTGGTTTAACAACACCAAAAGTTCTTTGTTTGGCATTATTCATCCAAGCTAATCCTGAAATAAGTAGAAAGAGCTGCTTATGGGGAGTATAAAAAGTGCCACATCAGATTTATGCAAAAAAAAAAGAAGAAAAAGGAGTCTGCTAACAGATCTGATGCACAAGGAAATATCTTATCTTTTTCTGGCATGTTAGACTTTTAAAAAAACAGACTTAAAAGTAGTAATATCTGATAGATCAATATGCCCCTATATAGAAGTCTCAAAACAAAAATATTGCTCTGGTAGAAAATGTTTGTGCTCCTTGTTTTCTTTTCATGGCCATATGACAGTCTCCCTTTGTTCATACGCCATCTATCTGTTTAGAATGAAGCCAGATATTTTTCGCTGAACTGTAAAAGTAAACAGCGCTGTGGAAGTCCCTCCATTTCCTGCTGACATCCTGTCATGGGTATTTATGCACACGCATACACACACACACACACTCACACTCACAAAGTACAAGGTGGGGAATGCTCTTTCTCCATTTCCCAGCAAAGCCATGCCTGTCAGCACTACTTTTTCTTCACTGACCTGTCATAACCGCAACACAAACAGGTGGATCAGGGGTGAAGCTAAAGTCATAAGAAATGGGCAGAAACATTTAACTCTACACTGACTACCGCTGGTAAAATGTCAAGGATTTAATTCAAAACTGCTCAGTCAAATTTTGCTTTAGGCGATATAAGTTGCATAAAGTTTCATTTAGTGTCTCATCTTCCATCAGTGCTGCCAGACCAAACCCCAAATAGATTTAACATCTTTTCTTTATTAAAAAAAAATCCTTCAAACTGTTGCCAGCGTTTAGATTATTCACAGGTCCTCGCATGATTTGCAACAGTTATCGCCTCATGATAGTTACCATGAAACCACAAAAATCATAAAGCTTATTGAAAAGCTTATTGATGCTGTGTATTACAGGCTGCATACTGCGCCAGCTGAGAATCCAACGTGACATTTTAGACATGAAAGTTAGCAAATATGTAAGCACATGACAAAAGTGGTTAGAGGAGAAGCATTATTGTAAAAAGAAAAATCTCCAATCCACAATGATCTGATAAAAACAACAAAGGCATCCATTCTTGACAATCCTCCGTAATTAACAGCATCCAGGGAAGAGGCTGCACTATTAACAAGGACAAGATTCTCTCATCCTGACCATCTGCTTTCCAAAAACTATTGAACAAAAAAACAAACAGAAGTATTTCTGACAAGAACAGGAAAGTTAGATGTGTGATACTTTGTGTTATGATTTGATCAGAGGGGATATGAAATATTCATCTGTGGTCTCCTGCAGGGATGGTGTGCCGTTAAAAAGGCATTGATTTGACAAGCCAAACAAATGCTGATGAGGCCTGATAATCAATGAAGGCATTGATGACAGTGTGTGGTGGCCCTGGGCTCTGAGCTATTGGATGGGCTCAGTGTGAATAATGAATGAGGAGTTTCCTGATTGATCAGCGAGGTTGTCTCTTCAGACACTCAGCTGGCATTTCAATGGGGCCTGGAGGACTAGAGGCAACACACCAACAACACAACTGTCACAGGCATCCTGCAGGACTTGGTCGCATCACAGCTTCGCAAAAAGATGAAGGACAAGATGTGAATCGATGCTGTCCACTCATGGTGGGGAAAAACAGACTATTAAACGTATGAATGAGTGGGGACTCCTGAATAAATGGTGTCAGTAAATGTGAGAGACCAGAAGCAGATGTGCCACAAGACTTGAAGGAGTGGGTAAACAGTTGGGCCCTTAGCGAGTTTGTCCTTGAGTACAAAATGTCTGGACTGCATGTCTGGTACCAAACGTGCACAAACACACACCCAAACACTGGCAAAAAAGCCCTCCACACACAGGTGACAGCAGTGGTAGACTGCATTACATTTTGTCATCTCCCTGGCTTTTTCACACCAGTGCTGAATGTCAACTCTCTTATTCTTTTGTACTTGGAGGCGGTGGGGGCGAATGACGAGGGGGAATAAAAACAGCAAACAACAAAAAGGGTCCCCAACAATGCCACTATCTTTACAGCATCTACCGCCGCTGTCTCCTTCCCTTCACCCTCCTCTTCTTCTCTCAGTCTCTTTGTGCCCCCCTCCCCCCCTCCCCGCCACATTCATACTCCCTCACAGAATATCACTTAGCACTGCCCTTGAATCCTCCTCCGTAAGAGCACACACCGAGGCGTGTTCTGAAAAGATTTGAAGAAACAAAGTCGGCAGGATGTCGCTGCCGTTATGACACTGATCGACTCGAGCTGATTTTGTCTTAAGGTAACTGCACCAAGTTCTGGGCCATACTTTTGTGTTACAGCGCAGGAAGTAATTAGAGACTACTAATAATGAAACATGGTCGACAATAATGTCGTGTCCCTAAATTATTTGCTTTGTGTAACTAGTTCAGTGTCCCATCTCTCTCTGTGAACTCTGGTTTTCTCTCCCAGTGTGAGTATTTATTTTCCAAGGATGAGAATGATTATGCAAATGAGTGAAAAGCACATCAATCTGTCTAGCCAATAAGAAACTCCTCCATAATTTGGTCTCAGCTAATTAGCCAATTCATCTGTTCTTTTTTTTTTTTTACTTTCAACATAAATATGAATACCTCCGCTGCTATTTTCTCTACTTTTTCTCCCATTCTCTGACGTTTAAAAAGATAAACGTTTTCCTCTCACATCCCTCTTAAACATTTGTCATTTTGTTTATTTATGTCTCTTTTATTTAAGCATTTTTTACGCTCTTTTCTTGCTTCATCCCCAACTCTCACAGAATCCTGATTACATCAATCCAGCTATGAAGTTCTGAAGCCTCAAATCAAAAACAAGGAAAAATTTTAAAATTCTCTTGAATATATGTTAACAAACCAGAACATTACCACCATCTATTAACCTGGAGTGTAGAGATTTTCCAGCAGTTTGAGAACACGGATCCAGATAAGCATGTCAAGGCCCAAACTTGGTCCAGAAGAGTGTTACTGTTGCCTGGATCCTTTGTGTTTACGATTAGTGTAAGTCCTTGGTATGTTCCCCAAATAAGATCCTGATAACAGTCTCTGAAGATTCTCTCTGCATCCTAAAAATGTTCTGATTCAATGCAAACCCTCATTCAGGCTCCAGACTCTCTAAAATAAATCCTGACTCCTGTGCATGTTCTGAAAGTTACTAAACTTCAGCTAACTATATAAAATCTTCCGTGAAAATCAGTAGCCTAATGACATACCTATAAACCCAGGTCAGGATCACGGCTGCTGTATCAAAATGACTAAAATGTGAAGTAGCATGTTAGCCTGGTTTCTCATATACCCTGTAGTTAATAGCTTTTGGCAAAGACCCAGTTTCCCCCTTGCTGGTCTGAATAACCAGCCTTGTTCCTGGACTTAAGCCAACCAAATTTTCCCCCCCATGGACATCTGAAAAACTAAGCAGTTTACGCTGTAAGACAGAGCACAGAAGAGCAATGGTGAGTGAGAATAGCTAATACCAATGTTTGTTCCTCTCAATTACAGTTTTAAATGGAAATCAATGTTGCAGAGGGAGCGAGTGTAGCTCCAGACATTGGGGTGATAATCACATTAAGACAGGGCTTAAATCAACACCAGACCTTGGCCTCTGGAGGGGGAAAAACAACAGAGAAAGAGTGGAGACTATTCAATTTTCTCGCTCCCTCGTAATCTATCCATCACTCTCATACAACGGTCGTCTCCAGCTCCCAAAACCGCTGTCTGGTTGCCAGGATACCACCCATAAGTTTCACCATGGTAACATCTGGAATAAAGGTGGGTGGGCAAGCTGCCAGGACAGGCCTGCAGTTTCACTGTGGCCATAAAACTAACAAAAATAAATCTTTTTTTTTTTTTTCGTCAACCGCTCTCCCTAGCATGACACACACACATACTGTAGACACACAGCCATGTACATCTCAGCCAATTTAATCCAACCTAACCGTTTCTCAGTGACAGCAATAAACATACAGCGAAGGGCTCTTGTTCAACTCACGTACTCCAGCAGCCTAAACAGAGCAGTAAACATGAAGCCTAACCGGCATTTTTGTATGCACTTTTCATATTAATGTTGCAACAGCAGGCTGTATCACTGTGTGGGCACCAGCAAGGAGTGGAGCCATTGATGACAGAGGCACAGGATTTCAGTGGGATGAGAGGCAGAACAGAAGGAGTGTCACTAACAGGCCGGTGAGATATACTCTGATGAACAGCTTCACTGCATTTTACAAACTGCCTGCAATTGATTTCAACCAGGAGAGAAATCTAAATTACAGTTTTATACTGGCAGCAGCGATAATTTCAACAATCCACAAAAAAAAGTTTCATCTTTGATTGTTGCAGAGCTACTTAATAGACGACAGCTTGAATGAATATGGATCATAATTAACTCCCTGTACTGCCATCTGAAGGTGGCAGGAGCAGTTTGTGCTCCATCTGCGCTCGGATTTAAGTGATGTGTCTTTTCAAACCATGACTACGCCTCTCAGACCCACAATGTCAAAGCCTGTTTGTGTGTGTGAAAAATGTCATAACTGACAATGACTTTTTCAAATTTAATTATAAGCAGGACAACAAAACAAGATAAACATTGTTCTTGAACTTCAGAAAAAGAATACGTAGGAAACTGTTTCCATACTCTCTTTATCCTGTTCAGGTTGAGGCCAGGGCCTGCTTTAGGTCATACTGTTTGATATGAAAGAAGACTGAATAAAACAAGCTATTTGGTAACATATGAGGAAAGGTTAATTTGGGGAAGGAGTCATTATGCCATAAACAGTATATTTAAAAACATATATAAAATTTGACAAATACACACCAGTTGCATTTTTTGGCACTAACAGCTAAAATCCTTGCAATATGTTTATGTTTATACTGGGATTTTGCAGAAAAACATGTAAACTCTTTCAAAGAATCTTTCTTTAATTGTTGAATAATACAATTTAACTATAGTACAAATGATTAAAATAAAATACTCAGTAAAAAAGGTTCACTTGTGTATTCAGAGCGATTCATTTTTAAATGCTTGCTCCTGATAGAGCAGTGTCTCACTGTTTCCCACTGAAAACATATTTATGAACAAAAACAGGTACATTTTCCAAAGAAAAGTTTATTTTTTTAACATTCAAGTCATATCTTATTATATACAAGAAAACTGAATCTGGTAAAGGGGTAGTTCAGATTTTGAAGTGGAAATCTGTGAAACATTATGAACAATTATCATCTTACCTGTTGTAGACAGATTTTTGAACAACTTCAGATTTGAGAAATAGTGTTTCATTCTGCCTTGATTGATGAGCTAACATCTCGACTGAGACAGGCCAAGACCAGATAGCAGTTCATATGAATGCAATTTTATAAACCTAAATATTAAATTCCAGCAGGAACATTATGACATTGCTGCAGGAAGTAATCCAGAATCCACCAGAAGTGCTACAGCTAGCTGCTGTTGCCAATATTTCTGCTTTCAAATAACCATAGAATTCTACTTTAATAATAACATAATTCATAATAGGTGAGAGGTTTACAAAATAGCATCTTTTGAACTGCTATAAACATTTAGAAAACTTTTTTTTTTCCTAAGACAACAGCAATTCAGTTTGGTCTTGCCCCACTCAGACTAGATGTTAGCTGATCAGTCTATCTTTCCAAACTGCGGTTGTTCAAAGAACTATTTACATCAAGTAAGATAATAAGTACTTTGTTAGGTTATTATATTAATTGGTACATAAGGATTGTAGTATAACTGTCTGGAGTAACAGAGAGTCGCGGCCCACCACTGAGCTACACCTTAATGTTCCTCTCGCTTTCTTTGACTTCTGGTTTAACAGTTCTTCTGTGTCCTTAATTACAGTGTAATGTCATCACAATCCTGCTTTCCCGTTTTCCCATCCATTGTATTAGAATTCAATACCCTAATGCTGGAAGGAAGACCCCCACCCTCACGACAACCACCACACACACATACACACACAAACACAGGTTCCCCCTTCTGTGCACATGCTTGGAGGGTGAAGATATGCAAAGCGTCACCATCATCAAAACAAAAACTGCAAGAGAATATAGGGCAATTGAGCAAATTAAAATGCATCCCGGGAGACACGTCTTTCTTTCTCTTCTTGCTCATTTCCCCACTGCTCACGCAGAAGAAATAGGCTTCTCTTTTTTATTTAGTTCAGACTACAGAGCCCGGTTCTGACCAGATGATGGTCCAAGTAACAGCAAAACGGAAATTCCTCTCTGTATTTGTGATTTGATTATTAAACTGACTTGCTGACAACTATTTAGACAAAGTATTGGTTCAACTAAGGACACATAAAGCATAAACAATATTTTCAATAAATCTGATTGAAAAATGATTACAAGGGAGGCAGAAAAAGGGAGGTTTAAGGCCAAGTATATGGTTGGGTTTCACAACAACAAACTAAATTAGTCTGGAAATATGAAAATAAAATGAAGCTACAAAATTATAAACCACACAATGGGAAATGCTTTTGTGTCTACCAGAATTTTTGTGCTGATCACAGCTGCAATAAATGCCTCACACAAAGATTTTCACAAAAGATTTCCAATCTTATTGACCCAAGATGGCCCTTAGACAAGACTCACATGTAGGTATTTCAAGAAACAATAAATGATTTCAAGTAACAACAAATCATTTTTTGCTAATTGGAAAATTTCTTTAAGTAAAATCGCTAAAAAAACAGGTGTCAGATAGATGGAGGTAGTACTACACCCAAACAAACCAAGCCCACACAAATATAGGCCATAAAAGCAAGATTGATTAAAATTTGTCTTAATGTGTACACAACTTAAACATAATGCATGCAGGTTTTTATTCAACATCGAGATTTCCCTAAAAATGGTTCCGATTGCTTTGTCATCCTTTGTTGTTTTTTTTTTTGGTTGTCTGCAGATATGTCCGGCTTTCGCATACAGCAAACCGAGATTCCTCTGAAAATAGACTAAATTTCTGATTTAATCTTCAAGCCTGATCAATGGACAACAGCTGGTCAGTCAAAAGGAATAAAACCCCCCTTTACTATCAAAACTATCAGAACACTCTTGTAAA
>JAOXNZ010000210.1:14355199-14365416 GCA_028566095.1 Kryptolebias brasiliensis
ATAATAAAAACTGTTTTCTCAAAAGCTGATAGGTGGCTGTAGGTCAGTCACATAAATGGCAAACTGAGAGACACACTGTAGATGGAAATAAACGGAAGGGCAAAAAGCAAGAGAAAAGAAGGAGGTTGTGAGTAAAAACAAGGGAACACAGAGAGGTATGTGTTCAGCCAATGTGCAGACAGCTGCTTGTCAATAAACCAATGAAAAGGTCAAACAAGCTGGTGGCTGGAGAGTAGCCATTGAGAGCTTCACTTCATCTGACCAGCTAGATTAGCAGAGGGTTCAAAGAGCACTGCTGCGTTTCTGTTAGTTTGCCTTTCTTTCTATTCAAATATCTGTTACCTAATCGCTAAAACAACTACTGTAGATGCTTGTCAGAACATTAAGAGAACGTTGAGCTCCTGTAGGATAAATTTCCAAAAATATTCCACATACGTGTTGTTGTTGTTTTTTTTTTGTTTTTTTTCTATTCTGCAGAACTTGGTTGTGAATGATGATAGGATTCCCCAAGACACTTGAGTTGTTTTGAAGTAAATCGCTACTGTAAATGTTTTTGTTTGAGCTATAATAGTGCCTTGATTCATCTTCGTGAGGGAGAGAGAAAGCAACCACCCGCATGTTCTGCTTTAATCCACAGCACTTAATCTTTGTGGAAAAGGCTCCGCTTATCGTCTTTCCCGCATGTAAGTCTGTTTTTATCTGCTCCTCTCCTCCTTAGACACACACACACAATTGTACAAAGACCCACAATGTGTGTTAAGCAAGTGCATGTAATTACCTCAGAACAACGGTGCTACAAAATGCCACACAGCGTTTGCATCAGCGTGTATGTGTTTAGAGTTTTGTAATTAGCAGAATACATTTAAATACATTTGGCTAAAACACTCCTGGGAGAGTTCCTGTTTGCTGTGTCTGCCTCAATCTCTTGCTCCCTTTCTTCTCCCTGCTTGTGTGTCACAATGCCTGCAGTGCTCATTTTCTTTCAAATTTACAGATCAAACTCTTCCCTTCATGGATTGGTGTCCTGTTCTCTCCTTCATGTTGCACCGCACCAGATTCTGGTCAATCAATTGACCTAACGACCCCGCTGTGAAGTTTGCATAATGGTGGACCACTTTGACTGAACATAAACCACCACATGTGGCCATATGCCTACTGAATAACTCAACTCATATGAGTCTAATATCATTACATATCTAGACTAATGCTGAAGTCTAAAACAGCTTCTGTTTACGTGATCTAAAGGTCAATGGAAGCCTGTTCTACAAGCCTTCAAGTACACTTTTTTTTATTCAATGTAGAATGGTTTATATCAATGGACACACTCCTCTAGTAACAGGCAACCTTCCCCTGGAGCTCCTGCCTGCTCATCATGCCAGTCTTAATTATTCAGCAGGCAGCCTGGTGTCTTTCATCTCTCTGTTAATTGCTGCGGTCGACTTCTTACTGGGACTGTTGCCTCCATTGAAAGCTCCCACTTGTACTGCACTGTACCACCACAGGATGCATGTGGAGCAGTTTTATATCTCTGCGTGAGTGTGTGTGTGTGTGTGTGTGTGTGTGTGGTGGTGGTGGGGGGTTACTGACTGGAACTGAGCATCAGGGCGAGAAAGTCACAGTTAGTGACTTCTTTAAATATGCAATCATATGTATGATAAGCCCTACAGGTTTTATGTGTCAAAGTGTGACAACATTAAAAGCTTAGGCCTGATTTATGACCAACTCTTCACTCAACTGTCTATTTGACTGCAAGCCCTTGAGAAAATTTGTTATCTGCATCAGTCAGTACCTGAAGGACTCTTTTTATCTCTGATTGTCCACTGTGTGGTGCCCACATTTACAGCTAGTCAATGAAGAATCTCTAATTACTTGCATGCATTAATTTGGACTGTAGGAGGAAACCGAAGTACCCACAGAAAACTCACGCATGCACAGGGAAAACAGGGAAACTCCTCACAGAAAGGCCCCAGCCTAAATTTGAACCACAAATCATCTTGCTGTGAAGCGACAATAACACCACCCTGCATTTCTGTTTCAGTACAGTCCAATTCAATTCAATTACAACTGCAATAGAATCAAAGTTGATACCTCAAACTTCATTTAATGTGTGTGTGTACAAAGGGGCCAAGCCTGTGGGGCATTTTTGTGTGTACATCTGTACATAGATATTATATTTTATCACACTGAAAATTAAAAACCTAAATAATTATCTGTAAACAAGATGTCAAATGCATTGCATTTGGTAATTTCATTTTTGCACAAAGAAATACTTCAGGTTCAGAAATGTATCTGGGGTCCTCTAAAGAGATTATTCTCAACAGTTTTGGATAATGATTTTCAGGTTTTTCACCATCCAGATGTCATGTAAACTGGTAATTTTATGTGTGCTTTCCAGTTTCATTCTTCAAACAATCCAGAGGATTACAATTGTCACAGATTATCAAAATTTTGAGACAAAAACACAAAACTTGACACATGAACAGCTAGAAAAGAGGAAAAACAGAGATAAGTTTCAAGGAAGAAAGAAAAGAAACATAGCTGGTATTGTAGTTAGCAGATAAATTGCAGTTTGATGGTCAGCTCCATAATCAGGAGGCAGACTTACTGGCGCAGGAGCACACAGTGTAGGAGTGGGAGTGATGGGGTGAAAAGTGATGGATATAGAGAGAGAAGTATTGGAGAGGCAATAGCACAGGGATGAATGTGTTATACTTTTGTTCTAACATATACCATTTGAAAAAAGACAGCTATATGAAAGATAGCAGGCCTGCAAGGAGGACGTGCATAAAGGAGATGATAGAAACAACAAGGACAAATGAAACCAGTTCAAATACATTGTGGGCTAAAGAAGTTCTGGGCAAATAAACGAGAAATAAATGTTGAGGACAGTAAATGCAAAGTAAATGTAAAACACAACTTCTATAAAGTTGCCTCAGTCTTCAGACAGTTCTGTAGGGAATTTTGTAGCATTATATACCATATAACACCATTATATACCATATAACACGTGCACACGCAAACACACTCACTCAACCCCAGTTACTGCAACATACATCAATGGGCTGGAAACAGCACATGATAAATTCTGAAGACAATACATTTTGTCGAAAAGATTTAACATCTAATTCAGCTCTGACAGTTTCCTCCATCTCAACGCCAGACCGGTTACATTGATCCCGGCACCACATGGAGACGGCCTTGGACTTCCCAGATACTTTGACACATACACACACACACAGGATGAGAGATAGACAGACAGAGAGAGAGAGAGAGAGAGAGAAAAGAGCAATGCACGAACTGCCTCATAGACTCAAAAAACTACTCAGCTCTGCTAGGAAACACTGTGATAAAAGTTCAAGAAAAGCATTTCAAGTAGAAACCAATAAAATACAAACTCCTCAATAAAGCAGACACATTAGAACAGGTTTATCTACTTGTGTCAAGGCCTAATAATGCATTCTTCCTTAACTACTCCAAACCTGTTTTGTGTTCCCTGGAGAGACTTTAGGTCCCTTCTGCTGGGTAGACCATTTAAAGGAGATGCTACAATCAATGTAATGCCTGTGTGTGTTTGTATGGACACCTTTATATAAGTGTTTGCAGAAGGGCTGACAAGCCAGTAAGGCATCTTGAATGTGCAACAAGCAAAAGTATAAAATGTTGTGCAAAAACAAACACATAATATGCAAGAAAATACAAACCTACAAAGAGAGAGTTAAAGTGTTTATTTTAGTTGTGCTGAGGTTGTACTTTGACCACTGATTGTGTTGGAGGAACTGACTGTATTGACTGCAGTGAGGATAAATAGATGGAGATGCAACTGTCTCTGCAAGGTCTATATGCACCCAGTATCAGTTGTCACTCTGCTTTATTCAAGCTAATGGATTGCAATGTCAGATTATGAGCTGGCTGGATGCCATGTAGCCAGTTCAGCTGAAGCTTCAGGGAGGCATCACAGGGAGTCTCAGCTCTCTCTAGACTTGCAGTTCTGGGACTACATCCCAGCAGGGCAGAGTCCAAGAGAAAACACTGACAACATTTAACTCTGTACTGAGTGGCCCAAGTAAGTGCCAGTGATGACCAGTATCATATGCCAAAAAAGGAGAATGGTCTGATTTTTGTTTGAGGCAAGCCATGGCTTTATCCCTGACTACAAACATTTCATGTTTAAACATTACCAAAGATGTAATGTTACTAAACCGAACAACAGGTGAAAGAGGACATAAAAAGCAACTGGGAAAAAAAAGTGTAATTTTATACTAAAGTGGAAGTAGCTCTAGATGAAAGGAGAAAATCTCAAGTAATGATATGTAATGATATGTAAAATTTAACCACTAAAACTCCCCAACATTCTGTTGCAAAGTTTTTTTTTTCCAACATATTGTAATTATGTCGTTTTAAAAGGAGGACTGAATTTTCTTAAAAAGTGGGACTGAAGGAGTCACACTTCTCAGCCTCCCCAGGTAAGTTTACTCCAGGGTGTTGTAAGGGAATTTCTGACCGATTGCCAAATCTTTTACTCGGGAGACGCAGTGGGATTTTTGTCTGGGTCATGGAACAGTGAAACAGATCTTTACCCTTGCAAAGTTGCTGAGGGGGGTCATAGCAGTTTATCTCTCCAGTCTACCTGTGTATGGAATAGACTTATTGGCTTATGTTAAGACTTATGTTCCCCAATGAATTCAGTTTTTTCTTTGTTTTGTTTTGTTTTTGCAGGAGTAAGGGGTGTCAGGTTTACTTTTATTGACTATCCAGTCCCTATATAACCCAAATTAGTTTTTAGTTTTTATTTTTTTCATTTTTTAGCACAAAGTCAAGCTCATTCCTGGTGCAGGTTAGTCTCCAACAGGGCTGTTCCTAGCCAATGATTAAACTAACAGTCGTAGAGAGGAGGGTGTCTGGTTTGGGAAGGTCAGGGTCTTGTCTCTGCTTTTTGCAGATGATGTGGTTCTTTTGGCATCTTTATGCCACAACCTTCAGAATGCACTGGAGCACTTTGCAGCTAAGGGTGAAGCAGCTGGAAGAGTCAGCTCCTCTAAGTCAGAGGCCATGGTTCTCAACTTGAAAAAGGTGTAATGCTCCCTCCAGGTCTGGAATGAGTCTCTGCCTCAAGTGGATGAGTTCAAGTATCTTGGAGTCTTGTTCACAAGTGATGGTAGGATGGCGTGGGTAATAGGTCAACAGATCAGGGCCTCGTCTGCAGTAATGAGAGCGTTGATTCAGTCTGTCATACTGAAGAAGGAGTAGAGTCTCAAGGCAAAACTCTCAATTTACTGGTCCATCTAAGTTCCAACCCTCACCTATGGTTATGAGGTGTTGATTATGACTGAAAGCAAAAGGTCCCAGATACAAGCAGCTGAAATTAGCTTCCTTCATAGGGTGGCTAGGCTCAGCCTTAGATATAAGGTGAAAATTTCTGTTATCATGGTGGACTTTAGAGTAGAGGTGCTTCTCTTCTGCATCAGTAAGAGTCAGCTGAGGTTGTTTAGGCATCTGATTAGGATGCCTCCCTGGTGCCTCACTTTGGAGGTTTTCCAGGCATCTCCCACTGGGAGGAGACCCTGGGGCAGATGCAGAACTCGCTGGAGGGATTATATATCTTCTCTGGCCTGGAACACCTTGGGATCTTCCAGGAAGAGCTGGAGAGTGTCGCTGGGAAAAAATAAGACTTGGTTTCACTCCTGGACCTGTTGACTTTACAATCCGACCACAGGGAAGCAGCAGAAAATGGATGGATAGACAAAATTCAGTGAGACAACATTTTTTTTTCCATTTAATTCAACCAAAAGATTCTCCAGCATTGATTTATGAATGCATGTTAGGTTGGAGGAAATTTTCCCTGAGTCCAAAATCTTGGAAAGGTAAAACGTGAGGAATCTTCATAGAAACTACATTTCAAAAATTTTAAGCCTTTTACTGGCTGGTGAGCTGTTCGCGGTGAATCTGAGCATGTGTGTGGATGCAGACATACACAAACACACACTTCTCCTGAGGTCTTAAGGGACCATGTCAGAACATATTAGTGACAGCACTCCACACTCAACTAAAGCAAGGTAACGCCAGCCCAATTTGTTTCCCTAATAGCTGGTATATTTTTCACCCAGTCATTCATTCACCCACCCACCTACACACACACACACACACACACACACACACACACACACACATACACTCTAGGCTTGTTATTATACAAGTATATCCTTGAACAGGCCTCAAGTTCATCTGCTGGGGGTGCAGAGAGAGCCTGGTTGATATTAGGAGAGAGGTCACATTGCTCTGCAAACACGCTTTGTCTGCTTATTCATTTATTTACTACACGCTCCCATCACACCACTCAGCTTGTCAGCAATAGGGGGCTGGGGGTGTGTTTGCTGGACTAAGTGTGGGCAATGTTTGTGGCGTCAGTTTGGAGACACTTTGAATTGATTGATAACTCGTGACAATGTTCATCTTTCAGGAAAATATTCATTGCAAAAATCATTTACTTTGTTTGGACACCAGTTTGAATTTTAGACACAAAGATATGTTTATAACCCTAACCTACCCATGCTCCAGCACCACCTCAGTGTCCCACTGTTGACGATAGCAGCTCTGTCCCCGGTATCGACCCCATATGCTGTTTAATATTCATAAAGTCTATTTCAGCAGCTTCAGTCACTGTAGTGCTGTGGCGCACCCGCCCTCCTGTTAAATCCATTCTCATTGATCACCATCGGCTTTCCCAAACGCCCATCGATCCCGTTCAAACTCACGCTCAAGGTCCTCTCAAAACACAATCGCTTTACAGTTTACTTACAAATGAATCCTTCCACCCTTTGGAGATTGATCAGAGATTATTTTTGATCTTTTTACAATTGTGCAATTAGAGTTCCCACTGAAACCAATAAAATTAATGTTTTGACTTATCCCTAACATTTATTCTGAGCACTAAGAACTGGTGCAAGACCTTAGTTTAAATTATTGGCATCAACTCTGTCTGTTAGTGAAATATCTCTTGGACCACTGGATGGATACTTATGAAACTCTCAGAAGTAATTATTGGATGTAGCTCTGCAACTAATAAACCTTTGGAGTCAATTCAACTCAAGACAGCCACTACAGCTAATCTACTTTAGCCAACATACAATGGCTTTCATCCTATAGGTATTTTTTACCTATAAAAATTTATACTCAAAAATATTTAGCTACAGTACAGTTTGATGTGGTTGTAGATTCACAACACATACACATCTCTCAAGATATATGAAATTGCACATACAAGGTTTGATCTAAACAGCCATTAGCCTTCCCTTTTCATCGTTACCTGAATTTAAACTTCTGGAATAAAAAAGGCAGCAGGCGATATAAGACACTCAAGTTTTTAAGTTTTTTTTGCTGCTGGAATCCATACTTGTGTGTGTGTGTGTGTGTGTGTATAGTAAGAATTTTTGCGTGTAAGTTAATCTACTTTTTGCAGTACTTATCTCTAGAACGCCAAGTCTTTGCTTTGTAACATTTGTGCATTATGGTGCTTGAGGAAGACAAGACTGATATGTGTGTACAAAAGGTTATGACACTGAGCTGTCTCAAAGCAAGGCGCAAGTTGATTTAAAACAGTCCTCTAAAATGATCTGCAGACTGCTGAGAGACACCGTCTAAGTACGGCAGCAGAGATAAATGGAGAAAAAATCATTTCTTCTTTTAAATTTTTATCTCTGCATTCCTCTTCTGCTTCTTCAGGAAGCCTATGGTCTGCATGGCTAATCAAACCATTGTGCTAATTATCGCGTCACAGCTAGCCCTCAGGACAGACATAAACAACACTGTATGTACACAGACGCACACTTCTTTTGTTTTTGAGCGTGCTCACTGTGTCATCTTTGGCTGTTACCCAGCCTCTGATTTATTTTTTTCTAAGGGACAAAGAATCCCTTTGCTAAACTCAAACACACACTTATATCTTAGTTTTCTGAGCAAGCTGTGTACACCTGAACCTAACATTATGAAACCTCAGAAACACACCCACACACATGCACAAACACGCACACACACGCAAGCACAGAGGATAAGGACTGCATTATTCATTCCTCTAAATTGGGAACACCAGTTGTGTGCTCACACACAATAAACTGAGATGAATTTATCAGAAATCTCCCAAGTGCACGAAATATGAAAAATTTAATCATTCCACAGAATAAAAATTCATAAGGAAATGTACAAAATCAATATTTTATGCTACTTACTGTACCTATTCTTTATTACAAACCTATTCAGGAACGAGCATTAAAAATTAAAGCTGGCAGGAAAGACAGGAGGGAGGAGAGACGACAAGATGAGAAGGAGGAGGGTATACTGCAGGGGACCTCTGAGTTCAAAAGCAAAGCTGTTTCATTCATGTTTAAAGGCACTTTTTTGTTTCTGTAAGAGCCACTGAAGCCGTTTGGAAACAGGAACAACGCTTTGATAGATTGAGCGTCCTAAGCAGTCGAGGTGCTGTCAACATAAATAGCGATAAAAAAGTAGGGGAAATGTTTTCAACTGGAGTTTTCAAGGTTAGGCTCCATGGCAGTGATTTAAAGTCTCCACTTCTTCTGTGAGATTACCAGTTATTCAAAGATAAGTCTGTGTCTGTCCACAATACATTAATGAAAACAGTTCAGAGTGCATATTCATGCAGCTGTAGGGTAAGTTTTGCTATTTTTGATTTTCTTTTTTTTTTAAGCATGGAGTTGCTAAGACATATATAGGACACAGGTTGTCTGTTACTGCTAGTAAATTATACTGCTTCATATCGTTTTTTTGTTTTATTTTTCGCCTCCCAATAATAGCACTTAAAATAGCAGAGATCATTTATGGAATTAAACTTCTCTTTACTTGTAAAATGTTTTCGACTCCTGCTCTGATTTATATCCAAGTCATATGGAATTCACTCTAATAATAGATTATATCATTTGTGGTCTCTTAATCATGAGGCTGCAGGTTCAAGCCCAGGTTGTGTCAGGAAGGGCATTCAGTGTTTAAAAAAAAAGTGATTGCAAAATCTTTCATGCGAGTTTTCTCACTGTGGTAACCCCTGCGTAAGGGAGCAGCCAAAAGAAAAACAACAATAGATTATGTTATTTGGTCTTTTTTTCTTTTATTTAAACAAAAAATTATCAACATCAGGCTGCAGTGCAGAGCAGTGCTTAAAGCTGTCACCTTACAGTGAGAAGGTTGCAGATTTGCCTCCCAGCCTTTCTGTGCGGAGTTTGCATGTTTTCCCCATGCATGCATGGGTTTACTCTGGATGCTCTGTTTTCCTGTCACAGACCAAAACCATGCATGTTAGGTTCATTGGTAACTCTAAATTGTCCCTCAGTGAGAGTGTATATGGTTGTCAGTCTCTATAAGGCACTGTGATTAACTTGCGACCTGTCCAGGGTGTACCCAACTTCTCGCACAGTGACAGCTGGAGGTAGGCACCAGCTCCATGACCTGGGAAGGAGAAGCATCTTAAGAAAATGGATGGATGGATGGATGGACGGACGGACGGACGGACGGATGGATGGATGGACGGATGGATGGATGGATGGACAGATAGATGGATGGATGGATAGATGGATGAATGGATGATCAACATTTTCTGTGGTCAACTCCTAATATAAAAAGGATGTGTAGTAGCAATCTTAGCCTTTTGTTCCTCTTACCAGTTCTGACTGCATTGATAAATAACACAAGAGTACAGCAGAAAACAGCTGTGACACAAAGAAATTTGATCCTATTGTTCTGTTGTAAAACACCACAGAGAACTATGCTTAATATTTCAAATAAAACCACATTCACTGCTTGTATCTGATAAGTAACCTTAGTTATTGTTGGTTAGTCAGTAACTAAATCATGCCACTTTACAAGTAGATCAAACCCCTTAAAATTTATTGAGTCTATTACTTCTATATTCACAAAGATGTAAATATTTGTGTTATTTGACATCGTGCATAAAATAAAAACATGAGTGTACTTTATTCTCAACTCCTTGATCTCTGTTCTCTTTGAAAAACACCTTGGTCCTCTACTTTGCTTTGCCTTTTCACTTCTTTTGTTTGATATTCTAGTCTATAGGCAGAATGAAAGAAAATAAAAATCAGCCAGTCAGGTGTGCTCCTAGAGGACTCTAGCAAGGTGATTGGCCAGTTTGAAGTGTTCATTATCCTATCAAGGCTGGAGTACACAGTTTGCTCTCACTTTGCAACGTGCACCTT
>JAOXNZ010000210.1:14399826-14414596 GCA_028566095.1 Kryptolebias brasiliensis
ACCCGCCCTCCCCATCCAGCGTTCTTTCTTTCTCCTGTCCTCCTACACATCCTGGCTCTTTCATGTGCAAAGCAGATGGAGTCAATTGACATGCTAATGAGACAAGGGCTGCTTCACAGCAGTCCTGGAGCCACAATACCACACATACACGCACATGTGTACGTACAGCAACTAGGATATCATATGCTCATTTGACTAGGTGCTCCTCAGGAACACATACAATACAACTAGCCATCTACTTAGCCAGTTATAGACAAGCAAATGTATGCATCACTCGCTTTAAATCATATTTTACTTCTGATTAAATTATGGGACATCAGTATTTGTTTGTGGGCTTGAGGCCCTTCATGTCAAAACATAATCAGAACAATTGCATTTCATTGTTTACAAGTGACTGGGGCTAGTACTAAAGAAGAAGGGCCTAAACACACAAACATTTTTACTGGCCAAGGTGTCGATGCACTCGCTGTAACAAGTGTAATTTTTAGAGTTGAATGGTGCATGGCATAAAAGCTGGAATTAACATTAAGCTCCACTAATTTTAGCAGGTGCTGAAATCAGCTGCAGTTAAAGGCCTGGCATTCCTTGAATGCCCACCACCTTTAATGCCCGAGTTTCAAACTTGATCATCTTATGATGAGAAATGAGGAAGTTATAGCCATTTTGGTCAAACCTTGTAAATGACATGTAGAATTTTAAGAGCTTGTGAAGTGTGTTAGCACTTGGAGTATGTGTTGGGAATGGCTCTCAGCTACTGCCACTTCAAATTTCATCTCAATATCTGTAAACGTGACCGAGTTGCAGTCATTTTTGTGTTTGCTAATGTTGTTTAGCTGTGGTGGCCATCTTGAATTGAATTTCTGTTTTATTCAAATCTATTGTCCAGTTTCACCTTTGGCAGCTGGCAATGATAAAAACTATGTGAACTACAGAGGGGTTTGTGTTTTTTCTGTATTATTTTACATGACTAAAATAAACATAAAATTAGCTAACCTCTATGTGGGACTATTTAGTAATGTTACCACAGCATTTCCAACTTATGCCATGTTGAAAGTAGTACATAAATGTTACAAAGTCGGATGTCATAGAGCTACTGTAATAACCATTAAGGAAAACCACTATAGTGTTTGTTCAGACATCAAGCCTTAGGATTACTAAAAAGAAGTGAATGTCTATGAAATGCTTCATGTGATAGCTGTTATCAACCCAGTCAAAATGAAGCCAACTGTGATTCTCAGAGGCCCTCATCTCTTTCATCTGTCTTCATCGCCCACTACATTTATTTTCACGGTTCCTTCGACTGTCTCTGAAATTCCGATTACTGCTTAAACACTAAAAGAGGTTTCAAATGAATAATAAGCAATTTAAAAAAAGGCTAAGGTGTGGATAGAAATCTTTATAGAGGAAGAAGTTCACAAAAAAAAATATCTAAGTGTTTTAAGTATTTGTGCAACTGTGAGTCCACGTATCCATAGCAACAGGCCGAATACAAATAACCAAAGAAACCTTTCTGCCATGTTGTGTAAAGTACTTGTGAGTTGTCTGTGTCCCACCTGCAGTGGACAGCTGTCAGTGTGCTATCAGTTTGAAGATGCAGGGAGGATTCCTGATCGATGAGCCAAGCTGCTAAGAACATATGGAACACATATGGAACAGATACAACCTCATACCATCACAGAGCTTTACACCTCAGTTTGTTGCTGATAACAGTCTGCATGGTCTTTTTGTCTTTGGTCAGGAGTACATAGTGTCCATTTCTTTTAAAGAAACATCTGGAGTAGCAATATGTGTGAAGACAAAATGTGTTTCCATTGTGGGATGGTCCGTCCCAAATGACTTTCATCTTAAAGAAATTGACATCAAGATAAGGTTGATGAAAGTGACGTTGGTAAAAAAAAAAAAAAGAAACTTGAAAACTAATACACATCTGAGTTTGTGTCTTGAATAGAACATGTTATACTGATGGTACCGGGTGAGTGCACTGAGCAGTGCTCGGAGCCAGATTAACAGGTGACATTTACGAGGGTGTGTGTGTGTGTGTGTGTGTGACACTGGCAGGGTGGGGGAACTGAATGATTTAGAGTTCCTATCAGCAGACAGGAGTCAACTACTCCCACTACTCCTCACACGAAAGGGCAGGCTTTATAGCCAGATTCTGATATATGCCCCTACCATGTAGCAACTTTTATTTAGGAGGCCCCTGTTGAACCACCATCTTCTCTGGCTCACTATTTATGAACTTATTACCAGACTGATTTGGTGCTCACTGGCTGGTTACATTTTACTGAACATTTTAATGAACTAACTAAATCTGACCCCTTTTCACATTGTTTTGCTTTTTGGGCTTTTAATTTGTCTTTTTTTGTTTAACTTATAAACACTAAATACGAAAGTAAGCAAATGACAAATATGAATTATTTTATTTAGTCTAACTAACCATGTGCAACACAATAAGGTCAACATTTGTCCTTATCGAAATCAAACGTGGACAGATTTGTTTTGTTTATTGCAAACATATTTATAAATTACTTAAACCTAATATATATTCAATTTACAGAGAGTAAAAAATAAAGCAAAAAATCTTCAGATATCAGCGTGTGGCTGACAATTTCACTTAAAGTGTTTTAAATAGATATAAAATAAAAAATGCTGTCATTTTTACAATAATCTTATTTACTAACAGTTGCATTGTTATCAACATAACTAAAAAACAATGCAACTCTTGGTATTTTTAAACTTTTTTGAATCTGAGAATAACGTCATACCCAACCTAACCGTTTACAGTTGTAAGTCCAGAAACCTGTAAGACTCGCTCATTGTTGTGCTAACTACATTTAGCACTACAAGCCAATAGCAATAACTGTATTTGCATTTTATGCATTAAAACACTGTAGCAACATGCTCACTGATAAAGGTAGTATAGTACTATTTGACTTGTTTATGAAAAGCAAATCATTGGAAGTGCAAATAAACAGTTTATTACCATAGTTATTATTGTATTATGCTCACAATGCTGAGGTTGGCATTAGGGAAAAACCTCAAATGGGGTCAAGTGGAGTTTATATGTTCTCCCCGTGCATATATAAGCTCTCTGGATACTGCTGGCAACTCTAAATTGGTTTGTCTCTATGTGGCCCTGCTATGGACTGGCGATCTGTCCAGGTTGTAGCCTGTTTCTGTCAATGACCACTGGAAATAAGCACCAGTTCTCCGTTACCCTGCACAGGAAAATGGGTAGATATGTCTAGTTATTTTTTTTCCAGCATTAACCTTTTCAGCACACAAACAAGTTTTTATGACAATATCTCTATTGTTGCAGTATCTAGTGCACAAAGTGAGAGTGGATGAAGCAGACAGCTGCCTCAGTGTTTCTCAAGGATTCAGTTTGTCAAGTCTACACAGATGCACCAAAAACTGAGTTATTTTAGGAACCTCTAGTACTGTCCCCAATGTTTCAGACTGTTGCTTATATGTTGTGTTGAAGGCAGTAAGTATACTTTTTTAATCAGCCACTACAAGCTTTGAAGAACAAATTTTTATTTATGACAGTACTAGTGTAATAGTTGTACCATCATCATTTTCTGAACCAAACTCAAACCTGTTTCCAATTGGACAATCTCTAAAGAAATTCACAAGATATATTTTTTCTGTAGTCACAAAGGTCAGAAAATGACTAAACCTTAATGAAATGTAGCTTAAGTTAAGAATTAGTGGGAGTATGTGTGTATGCCCCTCTGTGTGTGTGTAGTCAAGTGATTGGATGAGTCAGACGACAATGCAATGAAATGTAGGTGGGGAGCAGAAGTGTGTTAATTTATGACTAACACTTAGATACTGGATCAATTGCCAGTAAATGTCTATGGGCTCAGAATGAAGAACACTTTAAAACGGGGGATTCTTGGATATAAAAGGCTCAGAGACTTGAAAAGAATCCTCATCCTCTGGTTCAAAACACTGTTGTATACTCAGTGTATTAAAAGCCACAACTATAAGAAATGAGCTATGGAAAAGAAATATTAAATTAAAAAATGTCATTTTTACACAACATCCTAATGCTGCCTTTAAAAAATTTTAATAATAATGATGGACACCAGTTTACAAGCATATCGGTTGCATGGTTTTTGCATGAATTTATCATTTTGAGGTCTTTTTTTTGGAGGCAGAGAATACTACAAGACTTTGGCTTGCCAGTTTCCAGCTGAAGCCAACCCCAGAGAAATTTACAAAGGGCTCTGGAGGGAAGAGACAGCAATATGCCAGGAGACAAGATTAAGTCTCCTAAGGGATAAAAAGACTCACCTTTCTGGGAAAATCAACTCACGCACCTTTGCTACAGAAAGTGTGGCTCCAAGCAGTTTGGCCTTAAGCCCCAATCTCAGGCCCAGCCACAGCCACACTCTGTCTGCCCAAATCTTTCACACTGACTTACAGAGAGTTTCTTATAGTCCTGTTCATGACCTGGGATCTGCAGATGTCCCACCGGCTCCCAAAGGGCACTACTTACTGTCAAGTTCCTAAGGGCGTTCAGGGCCCCACCTCTCCTCTAGCACTTGTGCCAGCCATCAAGCGTTTCCAATCGGATACCCTTCTCCAGGTCAAGTTGGGGTCCAGAGGGAGGCTGCTCTCTATGACAAGTTCTCAATGCAGAGATCCAGAGAGATGCCCCACTTTCTAGTTAAGTTGCCTGTGGGGTCTCGGGGGATGCCCCCCCTCAGTCAAGTCTCTGAGGGTATCCAACCAGACCCACCTCTGCCAGCTTGAGTCGTCGAGGGATTCCTACTGGACATCTTTCTGCCACGGCGTCTTTTTGATTCACAATAAAGCTGCATCACACTTGACCGCAAAACATTCAAGTGAGCATAAAAGGATTTTTTTAATAATGCTGAATGGGCATCATCTGAAAAAAAGCAGATGTCTGGCTTCAGAATCTCCCTTCTAGATTGTTCCTCTCCACAGATACATCTTATAACCCTATGTTGTTGTTCGTAAATATAGTCACTTAGGCTTTATCCTGAGATATACCCAAGGCTACAAAGTTCGAACACTCTTGATTTATTGTTTTGTCTTTTTTAATTCAAAACAGACACATCTTATTTGGTGCTTTGTATTGGTTCAGCCCTTCACTTTGTTTTATCAACAATGCCAACTTGTGTATATAGTGATATAGTGAAAGGAAGACAGAATTACTGTACTCAGAAAATGTTATATTACACAAAATAGACTTATGCTAAGTAATAAATGAAACATATTAGTGGGATCAGGGACTATGTCTGTTATTAATCTATGACCTCAACAGAAAATAAATAAATCTCTCTTTATTCAAAAGAGGATTTAACAAATAATCTGTAGTAAACAGTACTTGGAAAATCGTATGATCTACAAAATCAATTCTATGTTTTCAGCTAATCCACAAACTGGATGCTGGATACTATATACTGCATTAGCACTACAGACCATGCAGAGAATCTTTAACTGTTCTGTTGCAAAAATGTAACTTCTGCAACAGAACTAAGTCCTGCAGACAATGTTTTTATCCAAAGAAAGAAGTAATTTGCAAATCACAGCATAAACAGTTAAATAAGAGGATAGTCTTGTGTTTTGAGGGTATGGATCATCAAACAAATATGGATAAAGTAATATATCACCTGTATGAACCAATTGCATATCTGTGTGTATGAATTAGAAATCAGAACAGATTTATGCATAGCTTTTGTCTACTCTGGCAGGAGGTGAGCTCAGTAGCAAACAATTGTTAGGTTCACTCTAAAGAAGATGTTATTTTAAATAATGGTGTCAAATCATGGCCCGCCACAGACTCATACAGTACAATAACGCTACACACACACCTGTACCATGGAAAAGCATCATTAGGGTTTCTTCATTACAAAATATGAACGATCTAAAACCTTTTAAACTGTGTTGTACGCTATATCACACGGTGACAGTTAGAGTGCTACATACACTAAATGGCGAGCATCACTGCAGCCCTTTGATACACCTATCAGTGAAAGAAGCAATTTGAGGCCAGAACGCATCTTTTACCTTTTGAGTGGGTTTTATGGGTTGGTCACCTGTTTTTCTTCCCACACTACAGTAGCATGACTTCTCTCAGTTTGCAAAATTTATCCAAGCTGAGCAGCTTCAGCCTTTGTCTGGGAAAGTGTTGCTCTGGTCTCCCCTGGGCTCTGTGAGAACTCTGAACCATTCCAAACCATACAAACTGGAGATTGTAAATGTAGGCTGGCACGTTTGTGTTTGTGTGAGTGTGTGTGTGTGTATAAGCACATCTGAATGTTCATTTGGCTCCCAAAAGGGTGGAGGTCAGTGTTTTTACAGGATCAGGTGTGCAGACTTTAATCTCCCCTCACTTCAGAGTCTCTCTGAAAGTCATGCGATCATATGAAAACAGAGACAAAGTGAGATAAAAAGGACAACTTGTGCATTTCAATTAAGTAACCAGTTACATAGTAAATACCAACAGGTGGAGGAGACTTCAAGCACTGGGCAGGGGAAACACAGATGGAGAAAATGTGCCTGACTTTGTAGTTTCTTTTCCATTCTGCTGGTTTTATGCACACTTTTATGAGCGCATAAAAGAAAGTGGACGGAAACAACCAAATTTAGAAAAAAATGAAAAGCGTTTACAGATCAAAATTGTTTATGCTTTGGAGAAGAAGGATATTTGGCATTCAAGTGCAATTATACTGGAAATGAGTGTAAGAAAACGACATACAAAACTCACCATTTACAAATATTCACAAGAATGTTGCCAAAACTCCCTTAGAGGAATTATATTTGTATAAATATCTGACTTTTTCTGTTCATTGCCATTTCTGGTTCATTCACTCACTGTTATCTTTAAGGTTTGACTGGCATTCTTGAAATAACATAAATTCATTTTATTCTCTACCTTAGTTTTTGCTAAATTATAACCCTAATGTGCAAACAGTGGGCAGGAAATAAACACATTTTTATTTTTGTGAGATTATTTTAAAATGCAGTAACAGTCATTGTTGTAGGTAATCTTTATAATGTTTTTTGAAGTTGGAATCTTTTTAGAGCTTTTTTTGGGGGGGTGCCAGCATTTATATCAATTCCTTTTTTTGTATTTTTTCAGTACGTGTATGTCTCAAATCTGTTTAATTTTGGTAAAATACACATATATACAGTGTCTTTTATGTACCTTAATATCATTAAGAACTGGTTCTATTTGTCAGACAGTTACTTTTTTTCGCTCTGCTCATTTATGTTGAGACTGAAGAACTTGAACTGTGAATTAGCATTGTGTTTGTAAGGTCAGAGGTGAACTGAACTGATAATAGGTCTGATGCCAGCTCATGCTGATTGGTGTACATGTGGGAAGCAGCAGGAGGTGATTCACTGCGATGAAGCGCACCCTTCTTACCAACAACACCATTCTTCCTAAACGTATTCTACATTAGTTTGTTAATTTTTGGTAGTTAACACACTAAAATGGTGCTAAGATGCCGTTGTGTGGTCTGTATAAATTACCAAAGACAAATAGAGGCAATTCATTGAAGTTGTTTCTTTTTTGTAGACCAATATGGCTCAACTGCTGTCCCATGTAAACTTGTTAACTAACTACCTGTTATGTTTCATTTTTACTTAGGAGGGCAAACAGCAGGATTTGTTGATTTTGCACAACACATACTGATGTAAAAACCAAACTGCTGTGCCACCTCCATTTCTGGATGTTGTTTGTAAATGCAAACTTCTTTCTGAATTAGATTAGAAACTACTAACTAAATCCAGCAGTAGCTCTGACAAAGATTCCTACTGTTTGTCATAGATTTTCTTGAGGAAATCATCTTTCTTATGAATGTAAAATCAAAAAGAAGAGAGCTCTGAACAGATTCAATGTTGTGTTTACAGTGTGTGGGGGAAGGTAGGAAATGAGTATCAAACAGTCAGCCCTGCCCCCTGGTCACCTTTGACCTGGACTCTTTAGGGGTCACGTATCTTAGAAGATTTCTGGAGAATTTTGACTTTTCCTTACCTCCCAGCCAGTCGTTCCCAACCCTAACCTCACTGCCCCCCTCCCGCTACACAGCCCACCAATGCCAATCAATAGTAACTGTTCTCTCGATAATTCATAACATTAACATACACTCAATGGCCTAGTGGATGGATGGGGAAGACATAGGAGGGCCATCATTCCAGTATCGATCCCCCTTGGAGTGAGTCAATAGGGGGGTAGGTGATGGAGTTATAGCCTCCTGCCTTATGGAGGCAGAGCCACAACAGAAGCACAGCCTCACATAAACAGACAGCACACATCAAGTGCTATCTTCACATGCCCACAGACATACTGACACAAGCTTCCATGTGTTGGATATAATGTGTTCTTAACACATAGAGTGTTGTGCCAGCATGTCACTAACAGAGATAAGAAGAAACCCATTTAATTAACCCCCAGAGCAGGGACCTGCTTTTTATCGCCCTTATGTTTCTGCCATTACATTTATCTGACTCCCTCCTTCCTCTGTTACAACATCTTTCCATCTTTTCTTCTACATCCCTTTTTTTTTTGTTTCTCCACTGGGTTCCTTATGCTCTTAGATTTCTTACTGTTTTCCACTTCAGATTTCATAGTGAGTCCCTGGCTCTTACATGTCACGTCACGTCTCTTCAACAACCAGCGATTCAGCTGGCAGCAACAATCTCAAACAATTTGATTTAGACATAACAAAGCAATAATTAGGTAATGTCAAGTTTTTAGAACACATAAACAATAAACATAATGCCATTATGAGCTGAGTTTTTATGTTATTTAAGATTTTTATGTTGCTGAAAGTGCCCCAGGCAGCACTAGAAGTGGTACAACTAGCTGCTGCTGCCATGTAATGCTAAACTGAAGGTAATGCAGAAGTTTATAAAATAGTGTTTGCATGACTCACTGAAATTTTCTAGATTGTAGTTATTTTAAGACAAAAATCCACTTTGGTCTTGACCTCAGTCTAGCCATTAGCTTGTCAATCCAGTTAATTAAACTCCATTTCTCCAAACCAAAAGATCTACAACAGGAAATATATTTGTTCATAATCTTACCACAGAACCCCACTTCAAAAGATCTAAACTACCTCTTTGACATGTTTTATTGTAAATCAGTGAAAACAAATAGACGTTTAATTGGACAAGTTTTTTTTTTCATAATGTATGGTTTGTCATTGTGAAATCTATTATCTGAATAATAGACAGACCGTAACTGTATCAGTCCTTCTCTTATTGCTGAGCATAGGCTCAAAGAGGTTGTGCCAGCATTTTCATTTTTCTCACTTGTACAGCTAGTATTCCCATCCCTCCTCTGTGTCCTTCTCCCTTGTGAGACATAAAGCACCCTTCACCCATTTCCTCCAGGTTCTAATCCTCACTTACACACCTTTTCAAAAGCCCCACAAGGCCTCTCCACACAGCGCCCTGAAATATAGACCAGAGTAATGGCCCACTAAATTAACTCCTAGTAAGCGTGGTTTAAGAATGGTTGTAATTAGCATATAATAGGTGTGAGGAAAGGAGGTAAAGGGCCCAACCTGCCCTCAGGGCCCCAAGGTTGGGCTGTGGCCCTCTCTTGTCTCCTTCTCTAACAGCAGTGCAAAGTTCAGCCTTATAAACATGTCAGTAAGATACATGATTAAACGGCACGATCATTAGATAATGGATACTAGACCTGTGGGCTCTTTGTCACACCTCTGTCAGGACAGCTCAGCAGTACCTGAGGTCTGCTACACACAAGCACACGCATCACTTCAGCCTATTCGTTTTTATTGTGCTATCAACTCACCAAAATACCCCATGCAGGATGAAATGAGTAAGAGTGAGAGGAAGGAGAGCCACAGAAAGAGAACAGCCCCAGTGCAGAGCAGCCTGACTGATGTAGTTCCAATAATTGCAAGGCTCTGCTTCCTCGTCCAAGTGCCTTTTACTTATTTAAACTGTTTGCTTTAAGCGCCACTGAAGCCAATTAGGAAAGGCATAATTCAATAAGGCAGGGAATGAGGTGAGTAGGAAGGCCGGGGGAAGAGGGGAGAAGGGGGGTGGGATGGAAGGACTTGACGCTGCTTTTCAGCAGACCCTTCATCATTTTCCTGCCCTTTCATCTCTCCTGCTCTTTAACCAAACAAGGTTAAAAAATTCTTTTGAAATCTTTGGAGTTCTGATCATTCTGTAGGTGAAGCATTCTATTTAAGACACAGTTTGCACAGTTCTTGACTCTTGTGTCAGTAATAAGGTGTGCACCCCCCCCCCCTCATGTGCATGTGCACATGATTTGGTGAGTAAATGAGCAGACAGTGGGACATTTTGTAAATTTATAATGACGTACTTTGAACAAATCTTATCGAGCCTGTACTTTTCATCAGCGATAGCATGGTGTGGAAACCAATCTTTTGATATTTTTTTTATTTGTAAAGTTAACCCTTAACACATGTTTTAATGTCAAGTTACGTCCCTGAGAAGTTTTCTCTGCAGAAATAACTTTACAAATGTCAATAAATTTAATCGCACTGCTTACTGGAAAAAGTCATTAGTTATGCACAAACACACACACACTGACCTATCCAAGAATGATTACCTTGAGACTAATTCAAATAACTATTTAGATTTATTTTCTCAAGTGTCTTGGATAAAAGCATTGCATAAACCATTTGAAATTGATGGCTATCACTTTGATTAGTGCCTTGAGGGTAAAAAGAAAAGATTTAAAAACCTACAAAATTAAAGAGATGTGCATTATTATGCAAAAGTTGTGTCATCCTGTAATTCTTTGTATTTTTTTTTTATTATCTAGTCCTTGTACATTAGACCATAAAAGGACAATGTTTGCTTAAAAGGTGAGGAAACTGGACAAAGGGAGGACAAAAGAAGAAGTGTCAGTCTTGAAAGCAAAGTATTAAAGCAATAGTAGTGCTTCAAAACCTTCTAAACATACCATATTTTCTCAAATGGATTGATAAAATTGTTAAACTTGTCACTTAAAATGATGGCTTTAGTTATTGTTATTGATTAGTGTCTTACTTTTTACTGAGCTTAGGAGATTAAATGAAATGTGGGGACTATTTTAAGTGCTTGGATTCAGAGCTGCCTGAAGTCTGGAAAACATGAACATCCCCCACTGCTGAGTTTCCCCACACTCAAATTCCTCTAGTGGCCACTTCCACAGCTTCCTTATCAACAGTTTATAGATGTTTTCTCATCGTTATTATCAGCCTATTCTATTTGTTTGTTTGAAAAGTTCTTAGGTTGAATTAGCGATATGATTTGGATCATCACTCATTTGCACCGGCTTCAGTTTTGCGGCATTTGACTGAATCTGAGCACAAAGTACAGCTCAATACACATCGACCTACTTCAGCAGTCACATCATCAATAAACACAAGTGACCCGGTTCCACTGGCACCCGTACACGTCTCTGCTTTAACATCACTGCTTTCAACATGTTTGAAGGATGATGTCATGCACTTTGTATCACAAGCCCTTACATCCCGCTCTGTGTCAATCATCCTCATTGGTTTACTCCATTAAAAGCATTCTTTTGGGGATTTTTTCTAATATATATATATATATATATATCTTAAATGTCTATTGACTGTTATTTTTGAGAGTTACAACCTAATATTTTATTTGAAAACAGATTACTTTGAAAGTTTTGCAGAGACACTTTTTTCAACAACTGTTCCAGTTTAAAGTGAATTTTCCATTAAACAGAAGTCATTTTAGCATTTGTGCATGTCAGAATTGATGATTTGTATTGAAAAACAACAACAAAACCCTCCAAAATTGGAGCTGGCCAGGAAAATGCAGTGTATTTCTGCAGTTGCGTTAATGTTCTTTTCCTCACGTACAGTTCCTGCAAGTAATGTAAGTAATTCGAACAGAAAGAGAGGAAAACATCGGCTAAACCAGTTAAGGCTCACCCTATTTTAGTAACAAGGCAGCACTCAATATCTAGTTAAAAGGGAGGGCATGAAACAATCCATCAATTCATCATCTGCTTCTTTATGTCCATCCACTTCAGAAATTAATTTATTTTCAGAAGCTTTTCAGTTTAATAAGCACTGAATCTGGTAGAGAGACGTGAGCTGGTCCAGACCTTTACTCATTTTAACAGCTGTTTAATAAATGTGATTGCAAATGGAACTTGTCACTTGCACTGGGGAGAGCTGGCCAGTCAATACCTTAGCTGGCAGGTGCCTGGGGTCACATATAAGTCAAAGAGTGATGGATATGTATCCAATAATTGATGTAGGGCAGCAGTTATTGTCAGTTTGGCTCCAGCCTCTATTGCTTATTAAAAGCTGTTGGCCTTAAGTACCAGCCAGCCAATTACTGAGGAAGCGAGGTGACTGTTTAGCACCCGGACCCTTAGGCTTCGTGCAGAAAAAAACACTATCCTATTGTTTAAGTGTGTGCGTGCTTCTCTGTAAATTAACATGGATGTGTGTTTATTTTTTCAGAACTTCCTTGATTTTTTTTTTTATTGAGGCTGTGTTTCATTGTTCTCTTTAAGTGGTTTCCTCAAATGCGAAAATACTGTAATGCAGTAAACATTAATCTGAAGAGTGAACTCCTGCCTCTCGTCGGGTCAAAGTGAAGCCAGTGTTCCTCTCTATTGTTGTTGTTGACCTTGTAGGTTATGAGAGAACCTGAGAAAAGTAGAATGAAGCAAACGGCGCTGCTCTGCGCCGACCTGCTGGCCTTGCCTTGCACTGCTTAGTTATTAATGAACTGGCAAGATTCACCACTTCCTGAGTCTTTGGTTCAAGGTTAGCTCATCCAAAGACACATTTATTTTCATACTGTGGGATATATATCCGAGGAAGAGCAGGAATTTCCACAGTTATGCTCTGTGGGAGTCCTGTGTGGGGAACGACATCCTGGTTAGACCAGCACCAACGCTACTGCAGCAGCCCATCTCCCTAACAGAATATCTCCACTGAATGCACAGAAGGTAGAAAGCTGAATGAGCTGTAATAACGCTCACCGCCAAAGGCTATAACCCCAAGACTGTGGGGAGAGAGGAAGGGGAAACTTTGGATGTGACCATGGCGTGTAGTAATTGTAAAACTCCAGAAAGAGCTGCTGAAGCAGAATTCTGACATGTAGCACTGCTTTTCAGTTCTGATCAAAGGGTCCACCAGAGCAGCAGCTGATAACCCAATCAATTCACTCCTTTTGTTTTTCGCTGAATGATGCACGTTTAGCGCTAACCTCCAGGCAAAGAACGAAAGAAAGAAAAGAAGGGGGGAGGGGGTGCAGATATAGAATAAAAAGATAAAGAGGAAAGGAAAAATAGGAAGGACAAGAAGAAACTGAGGTAAGAACAAGAAGATGTAAAATCTGCATTTGAATTCCAGAAAACATTAAAAAAAAAGTTACGGCAAAGGAGGGAATTAAATAATCTCAGTTTGTTGGTGAGTTTGATGGATCTATAGGCCAGTATTAAGCTGTGCTGGAGGGGATGTGATGCACATAGGAGCCGATTAGAATATGAAATGTTTTAGAAGAGAATAGACTAAAAAGGCAGGAGATTGAGGGGAGATTAAAAGATTACCTGTCTACCACGCTTTCTTCCTTCAGGAGCTAAGAGACTGTGTGGTAGACAGAGGACAATGAGAAAAAGGTGAAAAAGAGCAAGAAAAAGTATGAGCTCGTGTTGGTGAGAAAAAGACAGAAGGTGACAAAGCAAGAGTACACATGACAATGGAAAGAGTAGGCAGTCAAGGATAATTTGAGAAAATAATTCATTTTTAATTAGTCAGTGCATTTCTACAATTGTGCCCACATTCATATACTTTGCAAGTATACTTCATATAGTTATTAGGAAATAGGTGACTAAACACAGAGAAAGGAAAACATCATGAAGGGTTTGTAATAAAAAAGGCTTTTCAGGCTATGTCCACATGCAACCATCCATTTTCTTTTTTACCCATTTGTCCTTCCCAGGTCATCATGTCCTGACAGAGAGGACATGTTTTATGACTTTTTTCATTTTAGATTGTAATGTTTTTTACAATTCCAAAATCTACTTCTGGTGTTTCCTCATTATTACTACTGCTTTTCCTCAGTTCCTTCAGTCCCAGTATATCACAAACATCATTTAACAATCAATACTGTTAAAGGTGTTTCGCTCAGTAGCTGTTTTTTTTACCTGCTGTAAAGCCTTTTGTCATTCTCAGCTGAAAATAAAGTTTGAGTGATTAATTAAGGAGAATCAGATTGCTTACTGTTGTTATCACACTTTGTTTTTGGCAAAAGTGCCAGTATTTTGCTTGATACCATTCGCTTTATCACTCATCCCTGTCCAAAAACACAGTTTAAACACACAGCTTCCAAAACACTAACCATGAGTAGTACACAAACACGCTTTGTGGGGAATTAGTGAAAGTAACTGCAAGTAGAAAGAGAGGGAAAAAAAACATTTTCAAACATCGAGATCTGGTCACAATTAAGTGAAGTTACCTACAATTGTCAGGAGCGGTGGAGAAGGAGGCAAACCCAGAGCGCAGACTCATCTTCAACTTAGTTTATTGAAATAAAAGGACAACACCAAAACAAAGGCTGACGTGGCAGCAAAAACCTAAAACAGACTAACTAACAAAACTTACGCACGTCGTGAGGGAAACCAGAACACATACCAGAGACACGGGGGGGGGAACCAGAAGAGACATGACAAGACAATGAACCGACAAGTAAATGGAGGAAATGACCGGGCTTTATACACAGGAGGAAATCAGTGCAAGTGGGCGCAGGT
>JAOXNZ010000210.1:14414699-14448295 GCA_028566095.1 Kryptolebias brasiliensis
AAAGTCTTAAGTAGCATGACTGAATCTAGCTAAAATGTTCCAATATGGTTATATCAGCTGTACAGTATATCATATATGGACGGCTGGATGGATGGACTTTTGTTTTGAGTTCTGAGAAAAGATAAAATGGTTAATGATTTGAATACAGCAGCGATCTACTGTAATTCCATTCAAGTTGGATTTTATTTGTCCAAATATTTCTACCCAACAACCTGAAACATTTCATTTTTAGCAACAAAGAGAAAAGATCCTCTAGGTTGTCAATTTGTCAGTAAAGCCACAAATCAGAGATAAAAGTGGATCAGTCAAAGTATGAATCTGCCGGTAAGAGCTTTAAAAAAACTAAATTAAAAAATGGCCAAGCAAACTGCAATCAGTGCATCTCTAAGTGTGAACATAAACTTATTAAAGACTTACATTTAAAACTCAGGGAAATCTTTAATCAAGCCACATGTTTCAGCTGAAGTTTTTGATGTGTAGAGTCAAAACACAGCTTTTCAATTGTAACATAGATCCAGTAGAGACTCTTTTTTGCATGTCACAACAATTCCCAAAAGTATCCTAAAGTCAGCTTAAGACTATTAAATAAACTGAATGAGGTCTTTTTTGTTTACTGGGACTGCAGCGATCTTAAACAGAGTTAGAGGTGACATATCTATATAAAAAAATGTAAAAGTGTGTATCTTCGTCACTTCACTCTGCAGAAAAAACTCATCCATAAATTCCAGTCCCAGCCTATATGAAGCTGGCCTGTCTTGACGGATGGGGATTAGAAGACGCTAATGTGCATGTGGGGGCGACTGACCTTCCATGCAGATTGTCTTTACACCAGTGGAATGGAAGCCAGTAAATCAGCAGGTAGCTGTAGAGCTCATCCCAAAGCATCACTCCCTCTGACACTGTCAGCCCAGACAGCAGCACATTAATCACAGAGATAGGACCCAACACCGTGCTGTGGGTACAGGAGTGTCCCATCCATTTAGCCGTTTAGCACTAACTTTAACACAGACAAGACATACACAAGTGATAAGTTGGGCATAATGAGACAAACGTTTCTGGAAGCTTCAAAGCTGGAACAGGCATCTTCACATCTACAAGTGAAGCAAGAGTAATCTCATAATCCACAATTTAACAATTCTGTTTGTTTCTTTTTACTTTAAATACCTTACACATATGTATTATACCTTCATTTTAATTTAAAAGTCTTTTCTGGGTTGTGAGCCATTGTAAACAGAAGATTTTTTTTGTTTGTTTTTTTTTACATTTTGAATTTTACATTCACAACGGTTCAGAGACAAGTCTTTTGTTAGTCGTCTCTGGCAGCCAGGCCTGGTTAGGGAAGAGGAACATCTGTGATAAATTTCACCTCAAATCAAATGAGCTCTGGCACAGCAGTGGGCCCATGACAAACTTCCTGCATGTGCTAATATGAGGATGGATTTTCGAGCCAGTCAATCGCAAGCTGGCACACACGTATACACACTTAGACACCTAAAACACACACACACACACACACAAACAGGCACAGCAAAGCACCAGCATGTGTGTGCTTATTATTTAGAGACAGCGAGAAATGCAGCTCTTGCAATAGGAAGTTACAAAAGGAATAAGAGGAAATGCAAATAAGATGAATTCATTCAATTAAGTAAAAATATACTACGAGAGAAAAGAGATGAAAGTATCTATTTGTCTTTTAAATGAAATTAAGTCAAATAAATATCTACGGGAAAAAGTAAATACTTTTTGCACTGCTCTTCAGAGACTGGTAAAATAACAGAAGTGGAGTGGTTCACTGTGATACTTGATAGACGTCATTCAGTCTTATTGCGCAGTAAAGGGCCCCACAGAGACTCAAATCCCTTTATAGACTGACCCTCAGCATTTCACCATACTCCGGCCAGAGGCTAGTGAGGACCAAGGGGGCATTAACCCTCCCACAGGTCAGGGCTCCGACCCACTGCAGCCTGCCCAAGCTCACCTCCAAGCCCAAGTGTGAGCCACTGCACTCAATACCCTTTTAATTGCATTGGGATGGTTTGCAACCTATCGATTAATACGTGTATTTATGTCATCCCAAGCCCGGAGGCTACATTGTATTTCTGTGTGGCATATTCATTTATTTACCTATCTGTCCCGCCCCTCATGCATCATCCATATATCTATCCATCTCTCCTCGGAGAGCACTTCAATTCAAGGGCTCCCATAATTACTGCAGGCCTATAATTGAGTGCTTTGATTTAGGATTTTTCTGTTCCCTCTCCCCATGCCACAGCCATCACTCGCTCCACGCCTCTCCCAATGCAAAGACAGAAGAATGAGATATGGAAATAGAAAAATGGGCGATAGAGAGCAGAATATACACCCACCCTTTACAGACACACACGTTCTCATACTGTCTTATCACAATCTACTGTTTCACTCATCCATGAGGGGAGGGGAGTAAGTTGATAATTACTGAGGGAGATTCATGCAAATCGATGCCAAATTAAAGCATTATAAAGGCTTTTATCAGCTTTTCTTTTCCAAATTGAAGACGATAAAAACCCATTTGAGAGGCGGGAGAAATGGCCCCAGTCCCTTCATTTAAAAAAAAAAAGAGAGCGAAAGAGAGAGAGAGAGAGAATTGTAATTATGTTAACACCAAAAGAATCCAAACCCCCTTTTGCTTAACTCACTTACTCATTCATAAGTAATTAATTTCTCAGAAAACTGGGCAAGAAGAACAATGCCATCCAGTGTCTCCTCTCCCCTTTCACTGTGTTTTTGGGAGAACAAGATGGAGCGCAGCAGATATTGTTGAGTATTGTGACAGAGGGCTCATTTACATACCTACCCTTACACTTGGATTTTGTTTCCTTATAGCTCCATCTGCCTCGGGGCGGTAATAAAAGAGGCTGTGTTTTAGAAACAAAGGTGGAAGGATGATGGCAAGACAGTGCTTCTGGGGGGCCCACTTAAGCAGAAAGGAAAAGAGGAAAATGACAAAATTTTATTGAAAAAAGGCCTTGAACACAGATATTCCCTTACACCAGCAGAACAGAAAAGTCTGTTAGTTTTCCATTTGGTGCCAACAGACTTAAACTCTCATCCGTTACAAAAACAAGGAGTTCCCTGCGTGTACATCATGGGCAGTTTGCCCATACTGCAGTTATAGTTCAAGGAGAAAAGGCCCTCGTGAGTAACAAGGAACAGACAGCAACAAGAAAGAGACACAACAGAGAGTGCAAAGGAGAAGACGTCAGCCTGACAGACAGTGACCTCAGGGCTGTCTCGTCTGAGCTACTAAAAATTCAACACTGCCGTTACAGTACGCTTAACAGCAAAATACACTGCTCACCCCCAGCAGAGCTGAACGGGGCAACAGAAAAGACCAAACACAAGTTTGAAGGTGTTGAGTGGATGAAGGAATGGGTGGGGTGTTGCACAGAGGGAAAATGTCACACAAGGCCTTTAAGAAGAACACATAGACATTATATGCAGACATCAACCTTTGCAATGCAGCCATAAGATGTGAGATTTTAACTGTCACACACACAGCATACAGACATTTTCAGACTACTGACATGTAATGGTGAAATATTAATTCCACAACACTGACCAAAAACTGTATTTTGGATCATTTAAATAAAATAACATTTTGGTTTATTCTTAGGTAAGAACGTCCTTATTTATACATATATACAGAACAGCTTGGTTTAGCCTTGCAGCTGCTTTCTGTGTTTTTCGCTGTTCTTTAACTTATTCGACCTACGCTAGGAGGGGTCAACAGCATGAGCCAGAAGTCACTTTGCCAGTAATCCAGGCTAATGTGCTGTTGACAACAGCCCAATTACACAGAACTCCTGCAGAGAGGAGGCAAAGGAGGGGCTGACTGAGGGGCGAGAGCAATGAGAAGAGAAGGGGTACAATGAACGATAAAAAACAAAACAGGGCAGATGCCTGGAGAATATGCAAGACCAGGGGTGGGACAAACAAGATAAAAAATAATAAACATTTCATGTGGATGTAAGGAGAGACTGGATGTGTGCATGTGTGTATCTGTGCATTTACAGTTTAGTGGCAAAGCGCGGTGCTGCGCAAACACAAGCCTGCTGGGTGGAGAGGCTGAGGAAGACTTGGTGAAGCAGCGTGGAGCTGTGGGGAGCCTCATTACAACCAGCAGGAGCCTCACACTGCCTCATCACTTCCGGCTGAACTGGGAACAACCACTGTGCTTACTGCTGAACACACACACACACACACACACACCACAGCACCAGATGCTGTTAGCTCAGGCAAGCTGACCTTTTCTGTGTTCAGCATCAGTCATCCAAACTGCTTTTCTGAAAGAAAAAGACACACAGTTATCAGGATGAATTATCATCACTGATTATCATCATTGATTATCTTGAAAAGATAAAACGTACAGTTTGTGCAAAAGTCCTAAGTCAACCCCTCTAAGTCTTTAAACTTTGTTTCCAAGAAACACGACTTTCTTGTAATCTTTCAAAATGGTCTTGAGCATTATTTCGTCAGCGTTGTGTCGACACATTACAGACAACTTAATAGTGAACCTATTTTAAATTGAATCTTCAGGCATTTTATTATCAGAAGGATGAAGGATGATGCTTCTCTCAGGTCCTGTGTCGGGATTTTTTTCTATTTTTTAAAGGCATGACAATCAGATACTGCTCATAAGTTGGAGATAGTCTTTTAGACCTGACACTTCTTTTGTCCTCCACTTGTCAACTTTCCTCATTTTTTTCAGCAAATACTGCACAATATACTGTCATGATCAGTTAAGGGGTCTGGACAAAAATGAGTGAAAAAGTCAGAAGAAAAACTTTCAAAAGATATTCAGAGGGTCTGGAGAACAATTGAATTAGACCACCAGTTTGTTTTTTGTTCAAATGTAACAAAATTCACCCTCCATTAATCTCAATAACTGACAAATCATTTGTCCAAAATGTGTAAAATGTATTGATACTAACCCACTAAGTTCAGTTCCTTAAGGTTGGATCTACCATCATATTTTGAAGTTGTCCTTTAGGACTGCCTGAGGTGAAGAAGCATCAGAAAATTTCTGTCTCCAACTGCGAAAACATTTAGCATTTAACCCTTTAAAAAAAAAAGTTCACAACTTTGTGCTTATCAAAGATAACTACCTGATTAGTGCAGGACAAGAATATGACACTGATTTTCAGAAAATACACTAAAGATTTATCTTTATTAAAGAACTATTGATGACTAGAATGTCCTATTTTACAACCCTCAAAGTTTAAATTAATAGAAATTTAGCACATTTAGTTCAAATTTAGTTAATTAGCACCTAATGTGAAAACCTATAATTTATTCCTATGCTTTTAGTAGAAAACAAAACTTGTCAGCTTACAAAACTCTCCTTACGCCCACAAATGCAGGAGCATAAATTCTGAAAGAGGCCCTTCCTTTCTACTGTCACCTCCATTCTTGCTCAGGACGGGGGATTGCACCCAAGCAAGATAGCCTTAAGGTACTATCTCACTGGGCCGCAACTGGTGGCAAATTATTTGGTAAACAGCATTCCCAGGGGAGTCTACCAAAATCTCTCTCAACGTCTGTGGGGGTTCTCAATTTCCTCGCAAACCTTCTCAATTTTGTGGCAAGCGTCTCCAACCCATCACAAGAGCGCTAGAGATGTATTTTGACACCTGCATGGGAGGTCTTCCCGGACACAAAAAAAAACCGAGGAGAATATGACGTTCGGCCTAGAATCAAATTTTGCAAGATGTGCGTATAAAACTAGGCTGTGATTTTCAAACATTGGTCACAAAAAAAGCAAACACACAGCTCACACTCAGAATTCAATAAGACTACAACAGAAAATTTGACTGTTTTGAACTAGTCTCCAACAGTTGCAGCCCACTGAGTTACTACCTTTAGATAGACAACTATTAACTGACTGGCATTTTGTAATGTACCGATTCTGACTTCACTGTACTTTAATTGGATTAAATTGAACTGGATTTATGATTTGGACTTGTTACTTCATTGCATAGTGCCCTGGGATGCTTTTTGTTGTGAATTGGTGCAATAAAAATAAACTGAATTGAATTGAATAAATGACAAAAGGCAGAAAAATGATGCTAGAAGAAATGAAGAAAACGAGAATGGAAATAAGGGGGAGGATGGAGTATAAAAAAGGAGAGAAAGCAGGCAGGAAGTACAAAAAGGAAGTGGGAAAAGCATCAGGAAGAGAAAAAATGTGAAAGGATGGAGCAGTGAGGATGAAGTAAGGCCAGGGAGGAGCAAGTGAGCGTCTGAATGAGAGAAAGAATTAAATAAAAATGCAATAAAGCAGCCGGTGTGAAATCAATCTGCTTAGAGTTTTGTTTAATAAAAATTCATGAAGGGCTGGTGGCCGAGAGCTCATGAAAAATATTGGTGGCAATGTGTGTGTGTGTGGCGGTGGTGGTGGAGGAGGAGGAGGGGCATTCTCAGGAGGGAGGAAGGGAGTGTAAAGGAGAGGAGTGGGTTGCTCATGTCTCTGTTGATAGTGTGTGTGAGTGTGTTTGCTTTTGGCTGTTTATCAGTTGTGTTTGTTTTGACATCAGTGTGAGTTACAGGGCTGCAGTCAGTCCATGAGAGAGGGGACAAAGAAGAAAATATTGAAGGTCTTCATAACAACAGCATTCCTACAGTGGAGCGAAGGAGAGGAAGAGGGCTGTAAGTCACCGTGTCTGCCTCGGTGTTTGTGTGCGTTTCTATATCAGCACACATCTTCGTCCTGCCCGCTCTCTTGCACCCCTCTCTCCTGCTTTCTCATCAAGGCCTCAGAGTGTAAGCTATCATGAAGCTTTGGTAACGTTACGTAATTTTATTTAAATTTTTTTCATTTACAGCAGACTGGGTCGGATCGGACTGAGGAAAGACAACAATCCAGCAGCCGAATCCAGGCTGCCATCACTGAGGAAGGAACTCAGCAGTTTCATTCTCCAAATTCTTAAAGATTCAAAGTTAGTAAAAGGAAGTTGTTCCTATGAATTTTAGGAACTCAAATTGTTACTGTTTATATCCTAGGATTTCCCCCAGACAGCTAACTGATGCATTAAGGGGATGTGAAGTTCATCCCCAACTCACATCTATCTAGTAAATATACGAGTGGGCCAGAGAAGGGTTGAAAAATGATCTGACCACTGCATTATACTGTGTAAACTAAGAATAACATTTGTTTATTAACAAACAATCATCTGATTACATTCTTGATGTACTGATAAATCTTTGTGATAATATCAGGAAAAGAGTAAAAAGTTAAGTCCAAAACTCAGTTTTGTGTTCAGTTTACAAGCTGTTACGACAAAGAAAAACAAACCAGTCGTCACATCTGAGTAGTTTTAGTCAATAAATGTTTAAAATGAGACAAATAAAATCTATTGATTAAAGGAGCATCATGAATATCAACATTTAGTTGAAACGTAAACTTTTTTTTTTTTTAATTTAATAAGAGATTATTGTTTAATTATTTTTAGTTTGATTAAATTGTTTAAATTGTAATGTTTTAATTTAGAGTTTAGAAGGTCTCAGGTTTGGATCTGAGATGGGTCGTTTCTGTGGGGAGTTAAAATGTGAATGTGTGGGTTACCAAAGCAGCTACACAAGAATAAATGAGTGGTATTTCACGTTCTGTCAGGTGATTCCTGTGACAATCATTTCACACACCCTGTCCCAATGTACTGATACACCAATAATACTGCAAGATGGTTAACACAAGAGATAGTTTAAAGGCGTCATGGTTTTTAAGAAGTAAATGCCTACGATTCAACCATTCCAACTCAGCAATTTGTCTTTTTAAAATGTTAAGATGGTTTATAGTGTGGCAAGTAGAGGTGTAAGTCATGGAAAATTATCTATTAGAAAAGGGAAAAAAAATATTTCTATTAAGTAGTTCTGAGATTTTGCTGCCACTTTCATCCTGATGTCCACATATTTGAGTTTTAATTATGACTCCATGGGAACTTAAATCAGTGTAGAAGAAACTGCAACACCCAGCATGATGATCTGCAGGATAGGCTCAGCAGTTTCAGGACTGCAGACCTCGTCGTCAGCCAGAATTATTGCATAACTACAAAATGAAGTTGACGCCAAAAAACGTATAAATATGTCCTGAATTGTGGAATATATGAGTGCCCACCCCTTGCATCTAATATGGTTAACAAGCCCCCCAAAGTCTCAATCAGAACAAGCACTCTGAGCAAGATCCTTCAACCCCCAGGGCCCAAAGGATCTGCTGCTAACATCTGCTTCAGGTGATTCTAACATTAAGACGTGAATGCTGTGTCAGTATTCACACTACTGTTTTCCTACTTATTTTTATTTTTCTGTACGTTTTTTTTGCAATAGATCTACTTCTTTATACTTTGTGCTATTTTAGCCATTCATAAATCAAAACATTCAGCTCATTCAGGAGATGGGTGCTGTGAGTTTTGGTTTGTGTAACTTTTATGCTTTTGCATAACTTTATTTACAAATATTTTCTCCATAGGAACACATTAGGATCTCTTCAGGTCCTTCATTGTTTTTTAATCTGCTTCAGCATACTTCTTAAGCTATTTTTAGCTTTGAGCTACCATTCTGCTACCTTTAGCTTTTAGGCAGCTTTTTGCTACTTTTAGCTTTTAGCTTTTAGCTAGCCTTTTAATTCTTTTAGCTGTTTGCAAGCTTTATGATACTTTACTTTCAGCTTTTAGTTATTCTGCTACTTTTAGCTTTTAGTTATCGTTTTGTTACTTTTAGCTTCTAGCTAGCCTTTTGCTAGTTTTAGCAAGTGTTTGGTTTCTGTTAGCTTCTCCAGCAGATTTCAGCAGCCATTCAGCACTCAATGTTCACACTCAGACAAGCTCAAGCTGCAGGGAGGCCCTTCATGGCTCCATCCTCTAAAAGGGGAAAATAATGTCAAAATTGCTATATAGTCTAATCTGATGTGTCAAACTATTTACCAGCAGAGGCTCACAGGATGTCAGGTCAGGTGTCAGGAGGCTGTTTTGATTTAGTATCTAAAGTCAAAGGACATAAAGGTCAGGGCCAAGACAATTTAGATAAGAACTCTTTATCTGGAAACCCCTCCCTCCTTTTCTCCCTGCTTTCGCTTTTTAAACACTGAAGATGCAGCCAGAGGTTACAAAGTGAAAGTCATTACTCAAACTTTCTGTTTTTAGCCACCACCTTTAGACAGAAGATTCCAAAAACATTATTTTTAACTAAAAAAGAAATATTTGACATGTTGGTGAATTGTAGTTCTTATTTGAACGTAAAGAAGATGCTCTGCAGTCTTTGGATGCTCAAGGTGCCTGTGCTCTCAGGGCCAGAGTGTGCTGCTGACACTAACTCTGTACACTGAGTCATATCATGGTAAGACAAGATGGACATCAGGCACTTGAGATAGGATCAGACAACCTCCAAGTTGAGAAAGTAAATGAGATCAAGCTCAAGGTTAGACCAGGAGCTGACTGCTGAGATCTGAACTCTGGAAACAGAAGGAGGGGCCTGGAGAACTTCAGTTCTTGTTTCTTTTTTTATTATTATTTATTTAGTCAAAAAGCTGTAACACACGTTACCCTAAAAAGACAACCAGTAAAACATATGAAGATGATTAAACATGTAATGGGGTCTCTGCTTTTTTCTTAGCATCACTCAGGTTGAATGTATCCGTTGTTCGAGCTAAGATCACCATGTCTTTATTTAGGACACGTCTTAATAGCTGAGGTTTCTCTCCTTCTCATCTCTCCATACATCCCCACAAACTGTCTCTCGTGTAGCTCTGTCCAGTCTCTCATTACCACCTGGCTCATGAACACAGTCTGCACACTCCTTCCTTCCTTTTCTATTGTCAAATAGGGCTGGGGGAATCCCTGCACTCGGAAACGAGGGGCTTTGAATCCCTGTGCTCTCCTTTGTCCTCATCCCTCTTTGCTTTGTCCAACTTTCACCCAGCTAAAGAGCCTGCAGGTGAAGGATAGGACATGCTTTCCTGTGCCTCTTAGATAGAACATTAAACACATATATAAAAGGACGATCACAGCCAGGCACTAACAAGAAAGACGAGACACTGAGAGACATGATTCTATGATTTAGTTGAAAAACTATGTGTAAAAGAAGCAAAAGCTACCAAATGAGTGTAATGTAGAACTGAAGACAAGGTATAATGAAAGCAGGACTTTGCTCCTTGGCAACTCCAATAAATAAAACTCAATACTATTAATTTGTACAATCTCTGCTCCTTCAACAACGTCTTCTGCAGGGCAGCGTGACAGTAGAGCTGAGCTTAGCAGCCATCAGTGCTGCACTTTACTGCCCTTTTCTCACCACACCATCCTTTAATTTCACTTCTCTCACTTCAGTTCATGTCAGTGTGCTGCTTTACCTCCCTCACTCCCAACCAACCCACAGCTCTCACTTTCCCTATCATTAACCAACTCACTGTCCCATCTCCATCTCAATTTCTCAATCTCCACCAGCTGTTCAGGACAAAGTGTACAACCATTGGCAGCGATGTACTAATAGCAGGAGGGTAATTGTCTCAGACCGTAACGTGCAATGGTTTCCCTTCGAACAGGACGGCTCAGTCTGCCTGCTGCTTCCCAGCTCCACCTGAAACAGTCACTTCACATGTTTTTAGAAATATTCTCTCAAAAGAGAAGAAACAGCTCCTTCGCAAACTCATCTACGTTTAAGTCATTTTGGCAGGCCCAAACTTCAGGAACGTCGGGGGGGGAAAAAAATTAAACGACCCCCGCCTTCCACCTGGGCAATTAAAGAGGGAAGCCAATTAAAATTAATGTAATGGTCCCTGCCGGGTGAGTTGTTAAACAAGATGGGGGTTATTGTCCTTGGAGGAAATGGCCCAGAACTCAAGACATCTTTGCTTCTTGGTTCAGTACACCTGCCCCTCCCACTGTGTGCACTCCCTGTGCAAACTTTGCTGCTCGAGAAAAAGTGGACAAAAAGTCTCACATCTCTGAAGCCCTACAGATACAGGTGACACAGAAGAAAAGTAAATCCGTTGTGGATAGACATTCAAGGATTACTTTCTGCAAGTTTGCATACAGTTTGTCCAGTGGTCCATGAGATATTTTAGTGACAGACACACATACACACAAACAAATACATAAAGAAAATATATATATATACAGCCCACCTTTCACCTTTTGGCAGCAGGCAATAAAGAACTGAAGATGATCTACACTGGTTGAGGATTCTCGTTAATGAACCTCCTGTAAGCTGCAACTGACTGAAACACATCTGCACCGTAGGTCCTGCCTTACTGTAGAGTGTTGAAAGTGGCAGGGAACTGAAGGGGGATGTGACAGTGACAAGCAACAAATGACACGGAGCACTTCATCAAACGTAGCCCGAGTGTTCTGGCACCGCTGTGGCAGATGAGCCGTCCCTGGCTTGGTGTGACGCTGTGCCAACATGTGCGAAGACATCACTCCCATGCTTTAATGTCTCAATCTCAGGAGATTAAGGGTCTAATCAAGCCGGCATCTGCAGTAATGTGGGGAAATTGAAAGATAGATATGGTACTTTACACAGATGATTAACCAGCAGATTGTGTGTGTGAGTGAGAGTGTGTGCACAAGATTGCAAGAGTCTTTCACTGTAAGCTCATTAGGCTAAACTATGTTTGTATTTCTGCCATATACACAACAAAGTAACATATTTGTTTGTGTAAATTAAGTCATACATTTTAGTAAAGATTGACCAATCTTGCCAAAGAAAAATCTGTTTTTACAAAAGAATTGAAAACAAAACCTTGTGCCTTAAAATTGCAGACACAAATTTTTGAGCCTGGCCTTATTGTGCATTTATAGATCTTACAAGTAACTGTTAAACTGGTTTTCATGTTTTGTTTTGTTTTGTGTTTGTTTTTGTAGAGCAGAGCTAAATTAAGTTGTGCCACCAGTTTGGATGAGTCAAAAAATAGTTCAATTGATACACTGATCCAATAAATTAGTTTAGATTGGGACATCCCTAAAAGTCGATCTCCTTCTCTAGTTTCAGCCTATAATAATCATGCATCCATTCATTTTATTTTCTTTCACTTATTTGTGATCAGGTCATGAGGGCAACAGGTCCAGCAGGGAAACCTAGACATCCCTCTCCCCAGAAACACTCTCCAGCTCCTTCAAAGGGATCCCTAAATGCTTCCAGACCAAAAAGAATATAAGATCCTTCCAGCAAGTTGAGGGCCAGCCCTGGGGTCTCCTCTCAGTAAGACATGTCCAGAGAACTCCAAAGGGAGGCGCCCAGGAGGCATCCTAATCAGATGCTCGAACCCCCTCAGCTGACTCCTTTTGATGTGAAGGAGCAAAAGCGTCATTTAGAGCTCCCCCCTAATAACGGAGCTCCTCTCCTAATCTCTAAGGCTGAGCTTGGCCACCCTACTGAAGAAGCTCATTTCAGCTGCTAGTATCTGGGATTTTGTTCTTTCAGACATGATCTATACACCACGGACATAGGTTAGGGTTGGAACGTAAACGAACCAGTAAATTGAGAGCTTAGCCTTTCAGCTTAGCTCTTTCTTCACCACAATGGACCAGAGCAATGCCCTCATTACTGCCGACGATCCATCTCCCACTCCATCCTACCATTGCTTGTGAACAGATACTTGAACTCCTCCACTTGAGGCAGAATCTTATCCCCAACCCAGAGGGAGCATTCCACCTTTTTCCAGTTGAGAACCATGGCCTCAGACTTAGAGTAGCTGATTATCATCCCAGTTTATGACAATACTATAGAAAAATAAACCCTCAAAATCATCTTCTTCTCAAGATATTTTCATCAGTCAGACCTTGAAGTTTTCTTGCAGTATCTGAATTATGCACTATAGGTTTAATTAATGTGAGTTTGCTTAAAGATTGTATCTTAACTGAGCACTACCTGCTGTGCCGATAACAAGCGTTTAAAAAATTGCTAATAAGTGCTACTGAGCCTGTAACACGTGAGCAGCGGCTGCATGTGTCTCTGTGGGGACGTGTCATCCCATCAGCCTTATCAGCTGTGTGAGAGGTCTGCACAGCATCGCTGAATATCTCCTCACCTCACACGTAAACACAGCGTTGTCACAATTTATCTCCCCACCAGAGAGCTGTGGAGGGTCTACAGGGGGGGATGAGTGCCTCATGAGGCAAAAAAAAAGGAACATATGGAAACAGGGCAGGCGAGGAATGTGTGCAAGTATACGTTTGTGAGGGTGTTAGAGTCGGAGGATGAGTGTGAAAGCTGCAGATTACAGTTATAAGTGTAGGAGGGTGCAAAAACAAGTATGTCAATAGGTGCTGAAAAGGTGGTGAGCACAGCGGGACAGCAGGAGGACAAGTGAACGAAATAAAAAGCCGGTGAGTGTGTAAGATTGCGTTTGTGTCGACGTGACTGTGTGTGGAGCAGACACACAGAGAGCAGCAGCCTATGCAGTGTGGTGGAACTTCTCTCATCTCAGCGCATTTGCTTTGCTCCCATTCTTCATTAACTCCATTAACAGATGAGCCGCGGCGATTAGCGGAGCTACCCGCTGATTCAGCTCTCACCCCCCCACACCCCCCACCTCACACCCCCACCCCACCCGTCTCTCCCCATCCTCGCTACCCCTCTGTCGGTCTGTTGGTACCAAAGACTGCTCTTCCTCATCTAGGACCATTTCACCCAAAGCTAAGTGCATCAAACATACACAAACGCACACATAAACAAAAAGATCAAATTCTGGCTTTCTAACCACATCACATTTGATAACTCCCTGCTTACACCACAGCATGTTAGGCAAACTGGTGTGTATGGAGGATCATAAAGCTAATTCATCTCTTCCTGCAGTTTATTCAGCTAACAATTTTTACTGCTCTGTGCCATCTTAAAGCCCTCTGCTCCTCCAGCAGGCATTGCCAAGGGGGCAGTCTGCCTGCCGCACACTGAGCCATTAGCCACAAATGGCTCTTTAGCCAAGAAGTAAAAGGAAAGCACGGATTGACTGCCAATAGGTCCTTTAGACGAGCGAGAGGGGATATAGAAATAAACAAAGAGAGAAACAGGCGAAGGAGTTTTTTCTTTAATTCTCCAGCATCTGTTCTGTAATAGGCCCGATTAACAGATTAATTAGTCCCACATTCCTTTCTGCCTCATACACTTTCTCATTGCTTTTAACTCAAAAAAAAAAAATGTAAAGTTTTTTGCATGCATTATTATATTGCTATTGACTTACTTTTCTCGCCTCAAGGTGAGCTGAATCTTCTTAATGACTGTTTCAACTATCTCGATTAGTAAACTGTCGGAGCTCAGACGAGAAACCTCATTCAGAGAAAACAGTGACAGCGTTTGTCCACTTGAACGTCAAAGCCTCAGTTGTGACTTTTGATAGGTGATAAATCATACAACAAAGCTGCTGCCACTCAGGAAACTCTCTTCTTCTCACATCTGAGATCTGAGAGTTTGGTGTAATGGCTTTAGCGCTTTGGAAACAGCAATAACAACCAGAGCAACAAAAAGACTTGCAAATGCATGAACGCAGGTTTCTTAAGGGGGCTTCTAGGTGGATGCTCTTTGTACGAATCAGGACACTCGTGGGTTTTTCCCTTTCTCCATCTTCATCTCCAGTGTTCTGGTTTTGCATCTTGAAATTAATGACCTGCCAGGTGACTGAAGTGTGGCTGCGTGTCTTTTTGGTTTTGTTTTGTTTTTCCAGCTTGTTTGTTGCTTTGTGTCTGCTGTGCATAAGAGTGACTGCTGCATGTGTGAGTGTGTGTGTGTGTGGGTGTGGGTGTGGGTGTGTGTGAAATTGCTCATTTGCATATGCCTTTGGTTGTCTATGCGTGTGTAAGAGGTGTGCATTTTGTGTTAACAAAAGCCTGTGCTCTGAGCTATAGTGGTGGCCTAAGGATCCTCTTTTTGCCCTTCTGACACACAGCACTACCTATAAATTATTGACACATCTCCATCTTCTCATTTCCCTCCTATCTATCTCTCACTGCCTCCGCCACTCAACCCCTCCACCACGACAACACGCAGACACTTAAAAGGGGGAAATCAACCTGTGTTTTCTTGCACGATGCCATGTGTGAGACAGAAAAACAGCAGGGAAGAGGCCTGCTGATTGAAGCCTTACTCGTTGCTCCAGTCTCTGTATGCTGCAACACAGAAGCCTTACAACATTCACACTACCTGTAAATTATTCTGCCTCTCCATGCTTTTGTCTCCATCAACTTCTCCTCGTTTGAACCGTTCCCTACATCACTCTTCCCACTGAAGCCTTGCCATTTGGCTGAGAGTCAAAATAATATCATTAAATTTGTTAAATGACTTCTTTTCACTGAAAGCTCTTACTCCTAAAATGTACTCACAGTCTCTGCATCATCTCTGTGTTTAACTGCATCTCACTCCGTCTGCGTTTTCCACACAGTCCTGTGAGTTCTCTTTGTCCTCAAGTACATGACAAAGCCATCAGTTTTTCTCATCCTCTTCTTTGTCTTTTCCTGGCTGTCTCGTCTCAGGCCGATTCCAGACACAGGCAGGCTAACCTCTTTTTAAACAACTTCATATTATTAGGATCCTAAATACAACAAAGGGACCCTTACAATAGTGAAAGCGATGCACTAGACAGTGTAAGAAAATGAAGCAGGCTTCCATTCTTCCAGTGACTCTTGCCTGTCTCCGACATGAATAAGAGGCATGGCTAAACGCGCTGCATAATTTGTACTTTTAATGGCAGAGCCTTCCATTCCTGTGACATGACTTAATCAATAACGCGGCCTGTCGGAGTCTCAGCCCAGACTCGGCTGGCGTTTTATTAATTTTGAACAGGCACACTAACTAGGCGTCTGCTCGCAAGAGGCATTTCAAACAGGATAATAGGCACGCTGGATTGATAGGTTCATTCCATGTATGCTCAAACCCTCATCCCTCTCTTTTTCTTCTCTCGATCCTTCTGCTCCTTTTATCTCTCTCTCTCTATCTCCCTTTTCTTTCCCTCTTTCTGTCAAACAGTGATTTAGGAAGGACTTGAAACGTCTGCATGTGCGTCAGCTAAAGAGGAAGAAGGAGAAATGGATAAATAAGAAGGAATAAAAGGAACAAATAAAATGTGGGATAAGAGAAAGGGGCAGAAGTTGTGACAAAGAGGCTTTTTTTGTCCAGATAATGAAGTGTCATGACCCATGAGTGTCCACTACATTGATTTTTTCTTATGACCAAGAATGAAGACATTCACGCATGCATCACGCATTTATTCAGTAAAAGTAAAAAGTTTAAGGGGAAGATGAATAAAAATGTTGTGCTCAATCAGTAAGGTGCTCACTTTTAGATGTATTATCCACTGAGAGGAGCATACACACATGCACACACACACTTTGTCAAGCTATTCAGTTGTGTGAATGCCCAGATTTATGTCATTTCACTGAGTCAAGCACAAACATAAGGATGTGCCACAGATGCATATAAATAGAAGCAAAAGACTAAGCATTGAAGACAATTTTGAAGACAATTTTGGTCAAATGTCTTAAGATTTTCTCAATCCACATGTGTGAGAGAAAGCGATAAATCAGAAGTACAAACACTTGATTAGCTGAAGAAAGTAATTGTAACAGTTTGTAGGAAAACCTAAATGCAGGCAAGCAAAATCAGAAAATTGGTCCTGTGTGCAAACTAAGTTTAATAAGTTTAAATTTTATTGATACTCAAAACAAAGCAACTGAGGATCTGAGAGTGGGCAAAAAGAAAAACATGAGACATTTATACAGAGAGGAAATCACAAAATGAAGAGCAGGTGTGCTAATCAAGATCGGGTGAAGGAAAAAGCAGCAAAAACAAGCTCATGAAAATAAAACCCAAACTAAGAATTGGCTTAAGGAATCAAACCAAACTGTGATTATTCAGGACAAAATTGAAAATACAAAACCCACAGGCTGTGACACCAATTATCAGTGGCAGTTCAACCATAATTGGCACCCTAGGCAAGCCCCCCACTTGATAACGCTAAATATAAAACCTTTTTTTATATATATTAACTTCATTTCACTATCATCTCGTTTCTATTTTTATTATTTGTCGCGATGACAGGTGAGGCTCTGCTTTCTCTGGACTACACGTCTCTGTCGGAGGTGAATCTATCCCCCATCTCCTCTTTCCATTGTTCCACAACTGCATGTGATGCCTTTTCAGCAGCAAGCAGCAGGTCTGCACATCCCAGAGGAGCACCTCCCAACCAAACTGCCTGGATGACAGGTAGAAAAGTCAAAAATCAAATTTATTCATTTAAAACGAAAAAAGAAAGAAATGTATTCACTTAAAGTGCTTCTGCTGCTCCCAACAAGATGCTGCCCTGGGAGGTTAGTCACATCACCCAGATCAAAAACACTTCTGACAATCATGATTAGGGTGGCAAAATTCTAGAAATTTTCCAAGTTGGAAACTTTCCATAGGAATTAATGGGAATAAAAAAGAATAAACCTGAAACTTAAAATATTGAAGTTTGGCCCTTGACAGGGATTTGGAATACAGTTGCGAAAAATATATTTTAGCATAATCTTGAGTGAAACAACCAGATTTCTTTGCTGTACCATGCAATGAGAGGTACCACAGCCTAAAAACATATAAACTGTGTCACTTGGACATGCAGGGACAGATGGAAATAACAACACGTATAATGTTTTGTTTAGAGATATAGTTTTGTTGTGAAATTTGTTTTGTTTTAATGTACATAAAATGACAAAAAAGATCAAATAACATGAAAATAGTTTTGTTCAGAGCTGTGTGAAAAAAAGTTCCTGTACCTAATGAAATCATGGTCAACATCAATTTAATTAATTTATTTATTTGGAAATCCCTAAGAAAGATATGCAACACGTCAGCCAGTAAACCCTCCATTGTGTTTGCCTGTTAGCTACATATTGTTTCTATTTGACACGAAGCAGGTACCATATAAGGGTTTCAGAGCTTTTCAAAATTAGTTGCATTCAGGCAATCAGCAGAAATGAATTATGAACGTACCATATCCTAATAATGTTTTTCAAAACCTGTTTTATTTATACAATTTTACATGTAACTGTATAAAAGCTGTCTGTCCAAAACAAAGCAATGCCTGCATAATCTTAGTAATCAAATCAGTTCTTTTTTAAAAATGATAATAAAAACATAATCTCCTAAATCATCAAGAACGTGGCTAACAGATAACTCAGTGTCAAACATCAACTAACTTCACTTATCTCGTTTTGCGGCCTTGGTGGATCATCACATTCACACAAAGCACAAAATGCCTCCCCCTGTTGTTGACGCTGTATTTATCACTGACTATAGACAGCGTGAAACCGCTCCTGATGGGGGTGGAAAATTACAGCGTCATCCTCCTCATGTTTGGCCCGTTTGGATCACATTTTTTTGTTGTGTATTTGCACTTCGAGGGCTAAAAGGAGAGGACTAAACATTTAGCCCCTGACACAGGCAGTCCTGTGACTCATCTTGTTGATAGGACAAGGGACAGAGGGAAAGACAGATGGATGGAAAACAACAAGGCAGAGGGAGCGTGAGGGAGGCGCAATGCATTCTGAAGGATGCGGTGGGAGGGAGGAAGAGAAAACAAGAATTGTGTGTTTACCAGAGAGGCCAGAGGATGAAGGAATGCTTCTATGACAATGAGTCACGTTTGTTGACAGCCCCCTCATTCTTTTTTTTTATCTCCCGCCACCCCCCCATTATGACCAAACACCAGACAATGAAAAGTGTATTATAACGGCACTTCACAATTATCACAACAGTCAATAAGTCTGCATGCACTAAACCGCCTCTCGCCTTGACACGTGCGCTATTGGACAGAATGTTCTGAAGGTTTCTGTGTAATACAGGTTGTACTGTGCTGCTCTGTTGTGTTTGGGTATAATTTATATCTGAGGAGTAGAAGCATAACGATCACCCTTACAGAAGAACATTAGCTCACTGTTCAAGAATTCCTATCATTCCTCTACTCATTTTAGATATGTGTGATCCTTGAGGTCTAGTATGCACCACGCAAAAATCCCCAAACTTGCAAACACACAGGAGTGCATGCAGTCAATGAAGAAAACTAGCTGTTCAAGTTTGATTCACAGTCAGCTTGTTCTCCTGAGTCTCTGTGGAATAAAATGTTTTGGATTTATTCACCTTTAATTAGGATATTTGAGATCTGTGCTGTACATACAGAACATTCTCATCTTGTGAACACGGCTCCATTTTGGTATACAGCACACTTAGAATGCTGACTCGCCCTTATTTTAACATGTTTTTTATTTTATTTTATTTTTTTTATCTCTGTCACCTTTTGTCTACATTCAGTTTCAGAGGAGTAAAGCTGGCCAACATGTAGGAGTATCAGAGGATTCAGCTGATCATTAATCAGAATACAAATATTTGCCTTTTTAGGTCTTTTTCTGTTCATTTTTGTGACACTTTTGTTAATTAAGTCAAATAAACAATACACTTCCATCTAAAGAAAATGAGGTACAGTAAGTAGAGCTGGGTGGTGAAAATTAGTAAAATGAGTTTATGCTAAAAAAAAAAAAGTGACAGGCCTTGTGATGCTGCACAAACATTACTTCGACAGTTTTCTCATGAATAACAGTGTACTCATAATATTAGGAATAATAGCGTACAAGCTTCAGCGTGGTAAATTTATAGAAAACGTTGTCACTGGATGTATTTATTTATTACAGACTTGGTTATTTTGTTATAAAGTTAGAGAGTGTGTGGCTGCTAATATACATTAAGAACGTGAAACAAGAACTAAACATTTGCATGATGCATGAAGTTATGTATTTTACAATGTCTTGTTGTGAAGGCCATCAGGTTTAGTATTGGATGTTTACTTGTAATGGTTAGAGTGCGAGATATAAAACAAATATACCTTTAAACTTATCCTGAAACGGTACAGAAATTGCAGTTTGGTCCTTACGGTCACATAATAATGCGGTTAAACAATGTAATTTTAGTTTGGGCAGAACCATTGAGGTTAGCTACATCATGCATAGCTTTAAGGTTAGCTGCATTTGCTAAAAACTCAAGCTGCTTTTGGAAAGACAAGTTTAGCATAACTGTTCAGCTGATTTTGGGTACATATGTGGAAACACTCAGAGTCATTTATAACTGTGTTATCCAAATGTGTCAATTAACAAAGCTAGACAAAACAGAAATAAGTTGTTCCACAGCTTCCATTGGGTTTTTCCAACCTGTAATTGTTTTTGAATAAATTTTACTTCTCTTCTCAAGAACTTGCCCAGTTCTAGCTTCACTGCTGGAAGGTCCAACTTCAGAGTTACTGAAATTACATGTGTGTCAAATAATAAAGGACAGTTCAAGGGTCAAAGTGATACTAGCTTGGAGAATCAGGAAGATTTTTTCATGATGGAGTCAAGCTACCCACTACTTAGAACTAGGTCCCTTTAAGAGCAAATTCATTCCATGTAAAACAACTCTAACATCATGTTTTAAACTAACATAATGTTGAGGATTTTCAGACTGCATTACTTTCGTATCATAGTTATGCAAGGTAGACATTGACACAGTTCATTTAGATTTTGTGTTTCTCACAAAACAAGTTGCAATGAACCACATACCATGTTCAAACATGAATGGGTTTTATTATAAATAAATGTATACATCTAAGTAAACAACCGTGTAATGCAAAAGTGATGCAGTGTAACTGTTTACGATAAAGCATTCACTTAAACTGCTGTAAAAAAATGTTTGAGTTGATTTAAATGGTGTAAATTCATTCTGGTCTGAGCCCTTCTCTGTGTAGAAATTAGCTTCTCCCAAATTACAGCTTCTCTCTGATTCTACAAACCGAGATCACTCTGACTGCTGTCTGCTGCAGGTAAGATACTGACTGCTCAAAACTACTCTTTGGAAAATCCTGAAATAAGTCTTGAAGTTAAATAAAAATATCAAACAGGATCTAAGCATGAAGAAAACAAACTGTTATTCTTCCATTATACAGCTATAGCTTGATTTATTGAATGATTGTGTTTTGAATGTTGTCTTCGAGGAAGTCTGACTCTGAAGCTTGTGAACCTCTGGGATACAGCTGTCTTCAAACATACTCACTTTGTGTTGTTATTTAAGCCCCTGCTGGCCTCTACTCAAAAATCACAGTCTTCCTGTTCATACTTGGCGCTTTCTTCCTCTGGTAGTCCAACCTTTTGATCTTCCTCTAACCCAAAGTTTCACTCTTCATCTCCCACTCTGCTGATATCAATATTTCATGAACGTGCAGTGACAAATTTATTTGAATGTGGTCTCCGGCGTGGACGCAGAGATGGATGGGCCGATTGGGGTGGCGGTGGGCTTGTGAGCGGCATGGTAGCGAGCAGCTTTACTGCAAACATTAGTCACACGTGCACTGACTGCCACTGGCAGAGAGGGGGGCCTACCAGAGGTAGTATATTGGGTTCTGAAAGGGGAGGGAAGTATTGTGTGTGGAATGCATGCATGTCTCTCACAATGTGTTAGTGAGAGAGAAAAAAAAAGAGAGGAGGGGGCAACTCTGAGAATTGAAGGAGTAAATTTATCATAGTTATGGCTTTCTAAGGCATCCATTTTCCTATGGTCTGTTGACAGCAAGTGGTATCTGCATACCAGCCCCCTCCTCCTCCAAACCTCTGTGTGATTGACAGCACAGAGCTTCAGCCTAATAGGTCTGGTTATACACAAGAGCAATAGACACAAAATCAAACATACCCCATTCAACTAAAGCCCAGTATTCTTTTGATCAAATTTACAATATTGGTTGTTTCTTCCCCTTTTTTAAACTAAAAGTAAAACGCTTTTTGGAACAGAAGTGCTGCTACCCTGAAAGTTTGATGTCTGAATCACTTCATCCCGCTGTCTCCCACAGCAAAACGTTTTTGTAATGTTGGATAAAGCCTTTCTGTGAACAGAGCAGTTAACTGTTCTAAAAAATGTTGTGTTGGTATTTTTATCTTTCCACCAGATAATTAACATATTCTGAACTTTAGACTTCATCGTAGCATTTTTATGTTCTAATTTTAGCACGCTCTACCTAGAGGTGTGAGGCTGTGTAGGTGTTGATCATTTTTAAAACTTTTCCTGAGATCATGTGAAAATATCACATTTGCCATCGTAACAGAAAGTAGACTTTGATTGTACATTAGGTGCAATTAGATGTATTGCCTTTAAAAAGTGTGCTCATATATTCTCTAATAAAATATGAAAAGAGTTTGTGTACAACCTTCCATAATGCCAAGGCAGCGTTTGTATCTTTTTTCTTTTTCCCTTCACATCCCACCATCCCTTTGGAGCTGCAAGAAAAGTAAAAACTTTGCGCTATACAATATTTTTCATTAAAAAACACTCTACATACAACTTTTTGGGCATGTTTTTTAACCTCTCCGGGTCCTGCAAAGCTTCACATTCAACCATTCATTCAGTGCTTTTATTTATACACACTTGCTTATAGTCTCACTCCTACACCAATAAGCACATCTGTGGGCAATGGGGGTACAGTGCCTTGTTCAAGGACACTTCAGCACACCCCAGGGAGTGAGGACTGAAGCCCCAGCCCTCTGATTGGAGGACAACTACCTTACCCACTGGGCCAGGCTGCCCATACACTTGCATGGATATTTAAATAAAAGAAGTCTGATAAAGTGCTAGAGTTCAATGCAACTGAGAAGACAGTGAGCCACAACACACGTCACACTGTGTAGATTATGGCCACAAAATTACATGTGAAGTAAACTGTGTAAAGATTTACATGATTCCCAAAAGCTACACTATAGTGTCAAAACCCATCCAATTTCCAATCAAATTAGTCGTCTTTGTTCCTCCTCTCCTCTTAAAGTGTGTGTGTGTGTGGGCGGGGGGGATTCATTTTTGAAATTCTTTTTTGAATTCTAAATATTGTTACTGTCTAAATTGGTTGTCTTCTTTTGGCCAACTCTGATGAAACAAACCTTACTTTATTTCATTATTGCCACTTGTGGCCAAAAGGTGAGAACTCCTTTTTTCTTTGAAAGTGTCCGAGTAGCCTCCTGTATCTCCTGTACAGTAAATGGGACAGTCCTGAAAGGGTTGTCCCATAAACAGCTTTGATATTATGCCTTCAATAAAGGTATTTTTTAAGTGACATGATAAAAAAATAAAACATTTTAACTGCAATGCGAGCTCAAACCAAGATTACCTAGCTTTGATTACCTATACTGTGTATCAGCAGTCATCCCCTACACTTATAGCATATTGTTTACATGGATTTCAGGTTATTGACATGTCAGGACAAGTTAGAGCTTACATAAGGTGGAAGTTTTGTTTTTACCTTATTTTGTGTTTTATAGCAGTGCTAGAATGACTTGTGTTCATATTAAAACCAGATAAAGTTTAAGAATTAAAAAAATGCTGTCTCACGCTGTTTTAGCATGTAAAAGGATGAGATGCAGGAGCAACACACCTGGCTGGAGAGGATGGATGGGAACTGAACAGGATAGACACAGTGTAGTTCAGGCTTCAGTGGGACACTTCATCAAGGCAGACAGGAAAGGAAGCTAATTGTTATAATAATTATCATGACTGCAGGGAGACGAGTGGAAAGAAACTGATTATACCCAAAGAGAGAAGGAAAGAGAAAGAGGGAGACAGATTATCTGTCTGTGAGTAGCCTGTCATTAACCTCACTTTCTCTCTCTCTCTCACATACACACACACACACTCCATCTTGTGCAGTCTCCAGTCCAGCGGAGCACCAATCTATATACCATTGTTCGCCTCGTCTCTGCTGGACGGCACTAATTGAAGGCAATCTGAACATGCTCCTACCAGGCTCTTATCTCACCTCTCTGTCACCCTGAATTCCTCAACGTAGCCCCCGCACACACAACTGTACACACACACACATACGCACGCAAACACAGATTTAAAACTCCAGCCTGCTCTAACACAGTGAGGACCATACTGTATGCAGCTAATATGTAAAACATTATTGTTACTATATCAATTCTAGTATATTTAAACATAAGTGAGCTGCAAACATTAGAGGCCATTTGTAATATTTATCACCATAACTTTAATTTTAAGGTGCACATATGCCGAATGTTCACTCACTCAGTTAATACAGCCTGATAAAAGCATAATAGAGGTATGATGTGATCACAATAGAAATGATGTTATTTATTGTGCAGAAAACTACTTTGCATGCAGAGATATTAAAGTCGTTCATTGAGTGAAGTTCACTGAATTATGCAGACAGGGTCAATTTTGAGAGCGTGTGACTCATGCCACGCACACAAGCTGGTTTAATAAAACAATTATTTGGCGCTTTTGGTAATTTGGCACACATACTTCGTTTTATTATAAGCAGTGTATCTTAAAACCAAACACAGGGATTAATAATCAACAGAGGCAGAAAAGTAAAAGGACGTCAATAAAACTTGTAATAAGTTTAAGTTTACTCTTAATAAACTTGCTCCTGTCAAACAAATCTGAGTTCAAGAGAACTTCACACATCAAAGGTCAGGTGAGAACTAACTGCACGGGTCAAATTTTAAAAAGGAAAAAAGAAAGAAAGTAATATTTTCAACATTTCAAAAATGATTTTATGCCCAGCCTTCTGTAGCTTTTTAGAAAATGGCGCAGTCTGAGAACCTGCTCAAAGTCTAGCTGGAGGTAGAGAATAGAAGTATGAAATTAAAACATTAAGAGTAATAACAAGATTGTGAGGTCAGATGACTTACACAGGAAAGGTCAGAAACTGTGACACCAAGCTGAGTAAAGGGTCAGATTTCAAGGTCCAAATGGAAAAGTTTTTATTCTCCAGATCCATTAATTTGCTCCTTGAATTAAAAAAATAAAATGATCCACAATAGTGATCTATAGTTATAGATCTGTAGTAATGAGCCCCAACAGGCACCAGTGATAATTTCTGAATAATAAAGCGACTTGTACAACATTTACACCACACATCCTCCTCGTTAAACAAAATGATCAGTAGCAGCCTCAAAGAGTAATAAATGATACATAAAATAGATGCTGCTTAAAAGAAAGATAAAGATCGGTTTAATTCATAAATATTGTGGTTCTATTAAGAACTTAGAAAAGTAATGAATGGTCACAAACTGCATATATGTTGCAGAAGCAAATATATATATATATATTTTTTAAAGCGCCTTTCTTTACAGCTGCAGTTACAAGATGAGTTTATTTATTTATTTATTTTTAATTACTGAGCCTCTAGGTCTTAAAAGGCAGTGAGAGAATGGGTTATAAATTATACAAAGTCCATCATTAAGTGATCGGTCCGTTCTTCTACAAAACATGATTTAGAAAAGCTTTATAAAATAGACAAAGAAATACAAAGACTGTGTGTTTTACTGTAATTAGAGCACATGAAAACAACCACTGTGTTGTGAAATTAACTAATCACACTGAGACAAACATGTACACACTTAAATACGCACAGTGGGTGTACTGCTGAGGATAGATCGCCCTCTACTGACAGACCAGGAAAGGTCAGCTACATGTCTGCCCAACCAAGGCTTCTTTTTAGCACATTTAGTCCACAAGGTTTACGTTGATTACATTATAAGTTAGATTTTTAACTTAACTGAACCCACTTTAAGAAATGTCTTCAGTTTCATCTTTTTTTACTTTTTGTTTTGGACTTGTGAGGCGATGAATCTAAAACATCTTGGATTAAAACTGTGCTAGTTTAAAGTTTAAACTATGGCTTCTTTGTGAGTCAAAATCTTGATTGGTTCTACTTTTATTCAACGTATGGCTTTAGCTCTAGTGTTTTTGTGTCTGAGTCTGAGAAAACCAACAGTGACCTGGTTTAAACTCATGTTGGTAGTTGTTCAGGCAGAAAAGGGACAAGTAGAACAATAACAATAAACATTTTTCAAACACTTTCCAAAAGTTGGTAGAATAAATCCCTTTTATGTTAATGCATTTCAACATCTTTTAAAAAGTTATTTTATGGTCACATTTCTTTAAAAGGTCAGCTGGGGTCTTGAGGGGTTTAGAGTAATGTGAAGCTAGAGGAGACAAAATGTGGAGGACCTTGTGAAGAACTTTAAACGTTACACATGAGCCTTCAGGATATAGTGGGGGGGGGGGGGTTGTGTGTGTTCCAGCAGTTCTTTCTGCGTGTTTTTCATTTTGGTTACACTTCCAGGCCAACTGGAGGTAGAGCCATGATAGGTAAAGTCGGAGATGGAGTCCCAAGGTTCTGGTAAGTAATGTGCAAGAGTGTGTGAGGACACGAGTGTGTCGCGCATTCGCTGGTGCACATCGATATGAGGCGTCATCGCGGGTTCTCTGCTCGTCTGAGAAAGTCACACTTCGTGCTCGCTTTCAACCCCCTGCCAGGGACAAGACCCGATGACAGCAGCGCATTGTTATTCTTCCATGTTTGTCAAACGTGGCATCTCAGAGCACGTGCACACATCGGCACACAGATGTTGTCAGCATGTTACCATCTTTTCAGACACCTCTCACTCCCAAGTGAGACAGAGTTTGTCAACTCGTTGCCGACAACATCCATGGAATCCGCACACTCTGTTTCACAGTCCCGTCTCAAACCCATCGAGTTTCTTTCCAATTAACGTCTATAAAACAACTCAACATTTTGTTTGTTGAGGCCTTGCAGGGTAAGTTTCCAATCACCACAGGAGCTCTTTTAGCAGAAAAGCTTCACGGCGCCCACTTCAAAGGAAAAAACACAAACATATGCACATTCGCAGGGTGGAAGAGTACCGCCAGTCCACCTGCATCCAGAACGACTATACCTCCTGTTTCACCTGCCTGCAGCAGGCTGGCCCACCACTTATGTCTCTGTCTGCAAGCAGACCCCTTTTCCAGCTCAGCAGCTGAGAAAGTGCCAATCCCACAGTTTAAAGGCCCCACTGGCCCTGCCAGCATGATAGATAGTTTAGAAATGAGGACGCGTGTTTAAAAGAGAGGAGGAGAGGGGGAAGAGTGGGAGGGGGAGAGAGAAAAAAAAAGGCATGCAGCAGCAGCTGTCAGACAACCCAAAACCCAAGCTTCACTGACCAGGCTCTTCACAGCAAGACAGACAGAAGAAAATAAAACAGGGATCTTCCTGAAGACAGAACCGGTAGCGAGTGGGAGAGATAGGAATTGAGCAGAGAAGAAGATAAAGACATGCGATACAAATCACAAGACAGAGGAAGCGATTCAATTACATGAAGGACACGTTAGAAAGAAAGGTCCTAACATTATCGTGTCAGCATGAAAATCAATCATTAGTGTCACGTTCATCTAGATTGAATCCGATTTGTGTTAATTCCATATGTGCAACACATGAATATTAGGTTTTCTAAAATGTCACCTCTATCCACGTAATCAAGATAGACAAGCTGACTCTGAATATTCAAGCTCTGACACATCCAGCTCCTTCCAGCATCCAAACTCACACGTGTTAATTCAACAGGTGGGACCTCAGTGAAGCCTTTTTACACTATTACAGTCATTTTCATCTTTCCTTTCACGATGCTAAAATAAAAATAAAAATACCTCCAGCAGATGATTTTACAGAACTGAAAGCAGTGCCTTGAAATGTTTTGTTTGTTCTCCGAACACTAAAAACTAAAGGTTAAGCAGATTTAGAGTTGTGCAATAAAAAACAAGCAGCAGATTTTGGTACAATTATTGGTACAGTTACAATTAAAATTATTACTTAACAATTTTGCAAGTTAGCTCATTTTTTTCTGTTTATTGGCAACATATTTAACTGCATGAGAATGTCTTTATCTGCATTTTTTTTTTTCACAGTATAAATGCTGTCAAATGGGAAAACCTCCCGAGTTCGTCTCCTTTCGCAGATATGCCATCTCCTTTCCCATTGCTCTCACAGGGGCTCTGCCTAAAACTTATTAAACAGATCTTAAGAACATCTTCATTCATCATTGCCACCTCGCTTATGCTTCAATGCCGCTGTGTGTGTGTGTGTTTGTGTGTGTGTGTGTGTTGTAGAGCCTGTGAATGTGTGTGTGCTGCCCCAAGAGGCTCACTGTCGGTTCAGAGAAGGGATGATGTAGGAAGATTAATACCGGTGTGACGGCAGAACCATGCCAGGGAGGAAGGGTCACTCATTACCCATCTGACCAGCCATCTCCGACCCAAAATGTTCACACAAACCCGGGCGCAGATGGCAGATGCGGAGAGAAGCTTCTCCAAACTGTTCTCCATCTTCGCTCACCATCCCGTTTTTGTGCATTTGTTAACGCTTTCGACACCCCCCTCTCCTTTTTTTTTTCCAGTTTGCCTTTCATCTGCCTCTCAGATTTTATCAGGCCTGTTGAAATATATCACATTAGTCTTGCTCGGTTTCATGGAAAACGCCTGGCGTATAAAATGAATTGACTGCCTCAGACTCATCTTTATGGTTGGAGTGGGGAGGATGTATGGACGGAGAGGAGATGGGATGTGGTGGAGACGGGAGAGGGGTCAAAGACTGCAATTACCACCCAATTGATTTCCATTGGTGTGATGGAGAGAATAAGTGTTACTCTGTCAATGTTCACTCAACCTGGCAGTGAATCCTCCACTGAGAAAGAAAGGAAGGGAGAGAATTCTCTCAGTCCATCCGTTCAGTCTGTCATTAATTAGTGTGCTCGTTTAATTTCTTGCAAATGTTTATTCATTCACTGAAGCAGTTGATGATCTGCCGGCGGACACATCCAGGCGGAAATAAATGTAATAGTAGTTTCAAAAGCCTGAGTTTCTATTTTAAAACTCCTGAAATATATTCTGCTGTGGATTCAACTTTTTTTTTAAACTTGCACAAACCCGTTTTCCACATTCAACATTTTTTCCATCTTCTATTTAATAAACAAGACAATAAAAAGAAATGTAAAATAGGCAGATAGCTTACAAGCTAGTCACTGTATTCTAAAGAAAGTCACTCAAAATTACATGCTGGAAATTGGGCAACATGATCTGACCTCATGTATAGCAGCCATATTTTTCTTTTTTTGAGAGGAAGAGAGAAATACAGGAAAGTTGGAGAACATCCTCTTTTTAAGATTTGATGGAAAATGTCTAAACACATGACCATAAGTAGTTAGTAGGCTGTAGAGACTCTGCAGTGGTCAAGGTTCCCAAATAAAGAATACTCAAAATGCTCTTTTATTGCCTCTGCTTTTTTCCCTTATATATTAATCCTCTTTCCTTTTCTCATCTTCTCATTCCCTTCTTTGTTTCCCTTCTTTAGATTCCCCCCCTCCCTGCCTCCCCTCTTTTACGGCCAGACCGCGGTCTGTCGATAGAATCACTGGAAAACAGTTTGGAAACCCAAACCTCAGTGAAATTATTTGATTACAACCTCCCATTACTTGTTGGTTTGAAAGCATTAAAAACTCGCTGAGAAGTAATGATTTCCATTTTGTGTTTGACTTGTAATACAATATTTGCTGCGGTTTCTGTCCATGGGCAGTGTGTAGAAGTGTAGAAGTTGTTGATATTTTTTTTTAGGTTGTTTTAAATTGACATTATTGACATGGAAAACAGACAAAGTTAAACACTTTTTAAAAAGACAAGTTTAAGCGCCATTAAACAAAAATGGAAAACTTGTGTAATTTACCACACAGTGTAAACTCTCCCACTCACCAAACCAAGCACTTTCCTCCTGCTGCAGGGAAGGTGTACGAGTTAGTCGGCAGTAGTTGACTAATTAGCCGAAAGTCACAGAACAATGACCTTGCAGTACAACAGGAGATAGACAAGGACTAATTAATGCTACTACGTCTCTCACCAGCAATTAAAAAACAACAAAGCTCGGCAAATTTTTACCCCAAATCTCTCTGTCTCTTTGTCTTTTCGTCTCAGACGATCCCGACCTAATTTATCCTTTTCGTTTATCTCCTCAGAAACATGACTTCCTTCCCATCCCCGTGCTGTGGCAGAGGAGTTTGGGACGTGAAGGAGTCATAATAAAGTACGGCAGACAGACAGGTTAAAAGGGGGGAAGGAAAAGAAGTTTGATGATCTGGTAGAAGGGGGTTATTTACAAGAGGTTGTGTTGGTACACGCGCATATACAGTACCCTTTGTGTAGATATATAAACACATTTGTATGTGTGTGTGTGCTTGTGCGCATGCAAGTGTGCATATGAGTGTGTGTGATTGGGCTGTTTGGCAGGTAGAAGGCTGTGAGTGCAGCCTGTCACAGCCCAGCCCTGATTACTCTGCACCATTCATCAAAGTGTCACCTCTCTGACAGCTGCTAATAAATATACTGCCACAGACCCCCACTCGCACCTGGCAGCGCACTACATTCACACACACACACACACACGTGCACACTGCCACCCCACATACGCGCACCCTTCCCACACACACACACACACAGATTCTGCCACCCCCAGCAGCCCTTCACGGCACCAACCAGCTCGAACAGCAACACATCCTACAGCTCATTTGCTAATTGCTGCATTTCCCATCAATTCTGTTTCTGTCTTGTTCAATGTCAACAGAAGCAAGAAGATTGGAATAAATTATTCATTTATATAAATGACCAATTAGGAAACATGTTACATTACTTCCTCCGTATGTTTTTGACCCGGTACCTTTTACTTTCACCCATTTTTCAGTTGTGAGTCAAGTTAGGGGCACATTTAAATAAAACACAGACGATCGACCAACTGTTCCATCATCAATCTAGAAAAACAAGAACAATGGAAAAACAATCAACACATACAAATCTCTCAATAACTATCTCCCATCATATCTTAAAGATCTGCTAGTCCCATGCTGTCTTAGAAGAGCACTTACAGTAGATCCGAGAATTCAGGGTTACTTGTGTTCGAGACACAGTCACACTTTCCTCTTAAAAGATTCAAACATTTCTTTTTGAAAAGGCATATGGATACGATTTGATCAGATTACTTTAAACTTGTAATTGTTGTGGAATGTTTGTCATCTTTAACTATGTTTCTCTCCTTCTTATCACCATATATGCAACTTTTACCAGACTGCGTGTTTGTTAAGTCGACCTCTGATGTTTTTAGCCTGTAGTTTTGCCTTTTTGTTTCTGAATCGTCACTGGTTTTATCATAGTCTTTTTACATGAAGTCATGGCTTTTGGTTTTCAAATTACTTTTGTAATATTCCTTTTTATTGCCAGTTTCTTTTGTGTGAAGCCCCTTGTTTGGCAAGCCTGTTGAAAGGGGGCTAAAGAAATAAAGTTTGATTGATTGATGTTAACCAAAGTGGTGAACACATAAAAGGTCCAGAAACATGCAAATAAAAGAAACAATGAAAGATGAAGAATAGAAAGAGCGCATTCCAGGCTAAAAATTTAAATAAAGGGATAAAACTGAGTCTTTAGATGGGTTTTGAAAGTGTTGGTGATGTTTTCATGCAAAAGAGCAGACTGTTCCACAGAGTTTAGGTGCAGCTCCAGCGAAGCTTTAATCTGCTCCTCGGTTCATCCGAGAGCCTGAGATCGCCTGACCTCAGTGACCTTTTAGAAGTGTGCGACATTTAATAATCTGACAGGTAAGAAGGTGCTAACCCATTCAATAGAAACCAAACAGTAAAATCTTAAACTGTATTCTAAAATGGAAAAGGGGACAAAACAAACACGTAGAGCTAGGTGAGATGCAGTCTCAGCATTTTGAACGAGTTGTAGATGAGAGAGCAGAGACTGTTAAAGGCTGGGATTGTAGGCCAGTCTTGAAGAAACGAAGGTGTGAATCCCTTTTTCAAAGTCTGGAAATGAAAAAAAATTACTTGACCTTAGCAAGAGCCCTAAGTCTGGGGGGAAAAAAAAGTTTTGCCAACTGTATTTAGGCTGACCCACATTTTGCTTAAAGAGTTTAGAACGTTTATCAACACTTTCTGCATCCCTCCATCCAAAACGGAACCACAGCATTTTCCTGCGTGTATTTTTGAATCGATACAAACTGCTCTTAGTCACTTAAATATTTTTTGCTCCGGACATCTGAAACAATTTTAAAACATATGGTAAAGTCATGTTTCAAGAAGCCGCAAAAAATAAATACCAAGGACCTCAAAAATGTGCATTTGCATGTAATTGCTGGGTTGCTTTTCTTGATTTTATTTTATTTGTAGTTCGTGTGGAACACACACCCCTGTGGCCATCTTTCTTCTGTTTGTCTATGATTAGAATGATTGCTGCAATGATTTGCTCTCTTACTGTAAGTGCTCTGTCTCGGCTGCAGCAGATGCTCCCCGGCTCCCCCTGTTGGGAGACAGATGAAGCTTGTGACTCGATAGGGCTGTATGTGGGTGGGTGTGTGTGTGTGTGTTACACAATGCGTGGGACTTTGGTGGTCTAGTGGCGGAAGCATGGATATTGGTGTATCCTGCGCTGGAAAGTGTCCTTGCCAAGCTGAACGTGTGTTTGTGAGAGTCTGTGGGCGAGTGTGTGTGGACACGAGGCTGTGGACATGCTGTGCTGGCAGATGGCATTGCTGCACTGCCGGGCCACCCTGGCTAACAGAGGGGAGGATAGGGAGAAGGTGGAAAAGGGGGAGAAAATAGAAAGTGAGTCAAAGGCGGCAGCGTGGGTGAGGTTAGTTGTAAAAATGAAAAGAGCTAAAGGTGGCGAAAACAGTAGGAGGGGGAAGAGTTATTATGAGAAAAGGCTGATGAGGTGATGAGCAAATGTGTGATGAAGATAGACAGAGGGTAAAGAGAAAACAGTAATGCCAAGCAGAAAGCCCTTCTCACACTGTGATAGTGCAGATCTTTGGGAGTGGGGGTCTGAGGATAGGTTATGAACAATTAATATCTTACCTGTTGAGGATAGCTCTTGGAACAACCTCAGTTTGGAGAAATAGACTAACTAGTCCAAGTGGACTGCTGCCCTCTTAAAATAACTACAATCTCAAAAATTTCATAGCATTTCATTGTAGGTTTTCTGTGGGGGCTGGATGTTTTTTCTTGTTTGTTTTTTTTAAGATATTTCTCTCAAATCAATCTGAAAAGTGCAAGACTCAGCTTTAAAATTACAATGAGTCGCTCCCTTTATGCTAGCTAAACTCACATGCAAATCACTCTACTTCACCAATTCTTTTTTTCCCCTCCCCTCCCCTCTCTCCTCTTCTCCCTCCTTTTATTTTTTTCCTCTTACTTTTTTTTTTTCCCCCCTCACCTATTCTAATCCCCGGTCAGTTTCAGACCAATTCGTCCTTCATTCATTTAACCTGAAAATCTCTTACGTCTCTTACCAGGCCAACAAAGACCCCAATCACTGCAGTTTAAAGCCTGGAACATTGCACTTTTTAGCTTGAATTGAGAACATTTCTCAGATGAGACATGAAAATTCAATTAAAAATAAAAAAAATTCCTAAGATCAACATGTCTTGGATGACTGTGGTATTCACATGTATGCTAACATGTGAATACCACTTTCAAAATTTTTACACCGTCAGGTTTGCATTGTTTTTATTTCTGTGTCTGTTTGCATGAGTAAATGGCAGCTGTGCTTCTGCACAGCCTAAGGCACTTCTGACAGGAATATCCTAATTTTTCTGCCGCATCGGCAATGTGACACTAAATGTCAAGGTTTATAAAACAGTGTTTCCGTGAACTTCTGTGAAATATTTGAGACTGAAGTTGTTTTAGGATGGCAGC
>JAOXNZ010000210.1:14448395-14469431 GCA_028566095.1 Kryptolebias brasiliensis
TGTGCTTCTGCACAGCCTAAGGCACTTCTGACAGGAATATCCTAATTTTTCTGCCGCATCGGCAATGTGACACTAAACTGACGGTGATGTCAAGGTTTATAAAACAGTGTTTCCGTGAACTTCTGTGAAATATTTGAGACTGAAGTTGTTTTAGGATGGCAGCAATCCACTTTGTTCTTGGCCCGGCTCGGACCGGCCATTAGCTGGTCAGACTTAATCTCAGTTTCTCCAAACTGAGGTTGTCCAAAGCACTATCTACAACAGGTAAGATATCAATTGTTCATAACCTTTCTACATCACCCCACTTCAAATTATCTTAATTATCTCTTCAACAAATAATGAAAATAACACCTTTCTGCAGCACAATGATTTTCTTATCACAGCTCTGCGGTGGTCAGTTGCCAGCTGCACTCCAGTTCGCACTGTGCGCATACATGCGTGTGTTGCGATGCGCTGCATGCCTGCTGGGCAGCAAGGCTGGGCCAGGTGTGGAGTGGGAGTGCTGGGAAGACTGGGAACAGTGGGCCTGTTAATTAGAGAGGGGTGATTAATGGGACAGCAAAAGAGGAGCACCGTGTTAGAAAGATGAGATGAAGGAAGATGGAAAGAGTTGAGAGGAGAAGAGATAGTAAATTGTTTGGAAAAGGGGGAGTAATTAAAATGTTAAAAATAACAACATATGACGTCTCATTCAGTCCTTCAAATCCCAATCAACATTGTCTAGCATCTTGTCAAGGTGCGTCTTTGGTTGATTTAGGATTAGGTATGTTATTGAGACGTAAGAAGTGGCGTTGCGACAAACACGCCTCGGAGGATGTGCCGTGTAAACACCAATCATTTGGCAGATGCGCTGTGAGCAAATTGGCAGTCTATTCCCCATGGCCAAGCCACACACCATTATCAGGATTGAGACTAATCGTGTGCCGCCTCCCATATGAGGAGCAATTAATTCACGCTGAATCAAACTGCAAGAGAACGGAGCGCAGGGTCAAAAAAATGTAGAACGATACAGAAGAGGAAGAAAAAGAGTCAAGTAAAAAAGCAAAAGTCAGAAGGCAATTTGACAAAAAGTGCATTTAGAAGTTTAGTCCTTTTTTTTAAGTGACAAACTGTCTGACACTGAAAAGAAAGAGAACAGTACAATGCACAACTGCAGACAGAGACAAAATCAACTTGATAGATCTGTGAGCCAGGCCGACTTTTACTTCCCCACAGATCTGATTTCTACAAACAGAATCTCCCCGTCTGTATTTAAAGAAAGACGACACAATATGAGCTTTTCTTACTCTTACCTCAGTTCACTGTCTGGAGGCACGGCATCACAGAGCCTGCGCAACCAGACGCCAAGTCATTATTTCCTGTCTGATTGCTCTGCGGCCAGCACGATTAAGGAGAAGACTTAAAGGTAATTTTTCACTATGATAGACAGAGGGAGAAAGAAAAGTGGAGCTGCTCTTGGTTTAATCTCCTGCAGATGGAAGGAGTTAGAGACAGCAGCAAGAGGAGGAAAGACATTGCTTCATTGATACGACGCCTAAATTATTTGTCTGGTCCGTTGGATAAGTAGCATTATGGTGGGCAGAGCCACACACAATAGCAGCTGACAAGATTATTCAAACTCCCTGTAGTACTGTGCAAAAGTTTAAATTCACAACTAATTTCTTTATATTTTACTTTCAAGGAGCCAGGCTTTTTTGGAATCTTTTAAAGTAGTTTTGAATTAAATTTCTTCAGCCTTTCTGGAGATTTGTGTCTGTTTTATCACTCATCATGTCCTTCTTTGTGAAAACACCAACAGGACGAATGCAAGAGGCAGAATAGAAAGCGAGAGAGTTTCAAGCAAACAGAAGCCACAGCCTATGTGATCCCTGGGCAGACTAACCTATGCATGTTTGATCTTGAGATAGGAGAAAGTCAATGCAGAAAATAAGTAACTACTGTTATCAAAGAAAAGCTCAGTTTTATATTTAATTGTGAGTGGTGACCAGAGGGGTATACTATGAAGCACATTCAACAGAACAGGGCTTTGTTCCTTTAGCCTGGCTTGACAGAGCCTAAAACTCTACTATGAACTTACAGGTACAACGACAGTGGGCTGTATTGGTGGTCAGGATTTTTACTTGAGTCTTTGAGTGTGCTCACATGAAATGGGGTGTTCCACAAAAAAATTGACACTTTTCTGCTTAAAATACACCAATCTAGCAAATAAACTCACAAGAATTTTTTTTTTTTTCTAAACACCCCAAGACTTTGAAATTTCTGTTAATGGACTTTATTCAGAAAGGATATCAGGCTGTAGCCTATTAATGGAAAGTTAAGAATATAAACATTCCTGCAGGAAAACACCATTGCCACAATTGGGACAAGAGAGGAATATTCATCATATGTTGCAGAAAACTGTTAGTTATAAATCAAATCAATTTATCTCACTCTGACACTGTTTCATAATGTGCAAACCTCTTCATTCATTAATTCAAATATTGCATTTATTAAATATTATCTGATGTACATAAACACTGGTAAATTAAATCTAATAGCCAATTAACTGTTTAATGGACATCTCAGCAAATTCAGACAAATAAAAAATAAAAAATCATCTACAGCCTATTCATCATAGATTTGATATATATGGTTCTGATGGTGTCGCGTTGCACAAGCCACACTTTTTTTGTTGTTTTTGTTTGTTTTTTTACCACAGTTTAACTGAAGCTTAGAGGCACACAGCAGGTTACCACATTTGGTTGTATTTGAGTTTCCAAGCGTATTTTTCAGCTTTTCTTATGCTGAAAAATTTTTATTTAAGATGATAGTCCTTAGGCTATCGCTCTATTTATTATGCTGAAAGATTAAATGAAAAAATTATGTTGATAAAATAAATGAACAATTAAAATGCCAACATGCAATCAACAAAGTCTAAAGTTTTTGCCTTGTTTAACATTAAAAACCCAACTAGTGAACGAGCCGAGCTTCTTACTGACAATTAACCAAAGCTCTTCCGTTACCATGGTGATCCAGTCACGCTCATAGGACCCTCATTCGTCTCACTGAAAACTCTGACTTTCAGCTCAACATAGCTGGCTAAGCAGGAAATCTGACTTCACAATATAGCCATCAGAGCTGCAGAGAAACTTTAGAGGAAGGAAAAAACAAACATAAAACTAAAAACACTGCACTGCCCAAGAATAATAAGTTTGTCAGCCTAATTGAACACTTTATTTCACATATAAACTGTCAAAAAAGGATCTCCCCTGATAAAAAAAAAGTGGAGAACAGTGGTTATAAAGCAAAGAGCCAAAAAAATCAAATGTGATGCGCCATGACTGATTACAGTTCTTATAGAGTTCATGCGCACAACATAGAAAAAGCACATGAAGAGCTGCAGCTACACTATTTGATTTATTTAGTTCCAGTGAGAGAAGAAAAACATCCATCATAATATCCCCGAACCTAAGGCGATGTCTTCATATTGCTTTGTTTGATGGATTGACACCACAAAACATAAATATATTCAATTTTTTATCCAAGAAAATCGAAAATTTGGGAATGTTTTAACCAATAAATGTTTAAAAGTTGTCATTCAAATCATCTTTTTTCAAGTTGACTAATCAGTCTGATCTTAAGCATTTCTACAGCTCGTGTTTTGACAGAATCATAAAATCTTTCAAAAGGCTCTCACTAAAAGGTTTAACAGTAAATTGGTCAACTCCTAACTGGATTAAGCCCAATCAGTTGAACTTTAACAAGCAATTATGTGAGTGATTAAAAGCCCGGGCATCAGGATATGCGCAGCTCAGCATTCTTATGACTAGACGTGCTTGAAATCTGCTCTGTTTTGCTAATGCATTAATATTTCTCATCACCGACAGATCCCAACACCTTTCCTCTCAGTGCTGTCCTGGCAACTTAACCGGAGAAAGAGGTTTATCAGCTTGTTATGTCAATCTCTCTACCCCCTGCTTTGATGGTTTTTTAGCCCCTGTGTGTGTGTGTGTGTGTTTGCAATGTGCACAAGCACGTGTTTGATCACTTGTGCGCATCAGCATAGTCTTGAATAGAGTTTGTCGGCTTGCCCGCAGCCCCGGTTTCGCTCCCACCGAGTGACTGTGAGCGTGTGTTTCCTGCAGAGCAAACATGTTAGTTCATCTGCTCTCACAGTGGGCAAACAGTGAAGGGGGCTCATGAGCGGTGTTAATGGAGGAGGAGGAGGAGCGGGGAGAAAAAGGGGAGACTGTGGAGGCAGAGCAGGAAGTGGAAGAGCGGATGGGAATATAATTTAATGCGGCGCAAGACTTACATCAGTACTTAATGCAAGTGGTTGCTGTTGTTTATGTGTGTCTTATAGTGTAAGCAGTGTGTGTGTGTGTAAAAGCCACAGGGAAACCTCGGAGAAACTCCACTAATTGTGACTATTGGGCTTTACATGGGGGTCTTCTCAGGCTAATATCATTAGCTAATCTGCTGTGTGTTGTCCTCACTGCCCCCTTCATCAGTGTAGCCCTCTCTAGTAACACAGCCAGCACCTCCCCACCCCACACCCCAAAACCCCCACTTACACCCGGTGCCTGCTTCCCAGAGACCAGATTGCTGAGTCCAGGCTTGCACTTCTGGAAAGGCCCTACATCTGGGCTGCACTGACAAGGAAGATTAATACCTCAGACACTCACCGACACACAGGCATTGGCATTCATGCACTCATTTAACGCCCACGCACCAACATACCATCATGGATCATCTTCAGAACCACACAAACGCACGCATTTCAGCCTCAATCAAAACTTATAAACAGAGGGCATCCTTTTTTCCCCACCTCTCACTTTCGTCCTGCCCGTGTTTCTCCAGGATGCCGGCCAGTCTGAGTCTACCTCCTAACTTTCCCCTCTTCACCTCCATAACACTAAACAACTCCCAACCACAGATTTCACTTTATATGGACTCTGCAGGCCACAGAAAAAACAACTTTCTGCTGATGCACCTACTCCTTCATTCTTCGATTCGCACCTCTCTTCATCCAAGTCCCATCACACAGCAGAGGTTCTGAGCAGCATGGCTGGATGTGAGCCCCGAGCTCAGATGCGAATGTTACATCCGAGTGGAAGTACGCTCCAAGATGCCCCCTGTGGAGAAAACTCCACAAGACAAACATAATCTAATATGTGCATTTCCACTCAAAAGAAACGTTATCCAGAGCGGTCAGTGGGCGACAGGATTTGAGTAAATTATGTTTTAAAAGAGTTGAAAAAGTTTTTAAAACTTGACAAACTGAACCAGAACTTATTTGTCACCTTTAAGAACTGAACGGCCAGCAGCTTGTATTTACTGACCATGTTTATGACCGCACATCCAGGGGCTGGCAAGTGTGATACCACTCCAGTGATGTCACCTCAAACAGTGGTTAGAAAAGGGTTGAAAAGGCAAAGAGGAGTTAGATAAGCATTGGTGGGGAAACAGAAGAAGGGTTATTTCCAGATGTGAATTATTTCTGTATCTAACCTCTATGTGTTCAGAGTGGAAACTCCCTGGCAATTCCCCCTGCGGGCTGCCAAATGTTTAATTTGGCTCACGAGAGAGTGGGGAGAGGGGTGTCAAAGGGGCTGGAGGTGCTGACATAACCTCCTTCACCTGCACTGGCCTGCATGACTCAAGTGCCACACCTGTCACTGGAGGTCACGGGGGGAGTTTGAATATGTATGAGCAAAAACTAAACTGAACCAGAGAAAGGAAAAAAGGTAGATGAAAAATATTTGACTGTAGAGCCAGAGCTGGGGATCAGATAAAAGAGTAATTACTTAGACTGGGACGCCTCTTACAGATCTCGCCAAAACACTTCCCTCATGTCAGCACATTGGTCGCTCATTTCGGAACAGAAAGAGAGCGACAGAGAGGGACTGAGACAGTGAGAGAGGAATCTACGTAAGAACGGAAACCAAAACTGTTTGGGAAAAGATGAAAAGGAACCGGAGGAAGCTGCTGAATTGGTTAAGTTGACGATATAACTGCTTAATAGGAAATTAATGAAAATAAAGAATTGTAAATAAATCTGCAGAGCATTCTGTTGCAGAAACTATCTAAGATAAAAAACTGGAAATACTAGGAGATCTGAAATGATTGTTTTTGAAAAAAATGAAAATAAACCCAGGAAAAATGCTGCTTCCCTTAAATGAACAATAAGCAACTGTTTCTGGACCATCATTTGCAGGTTTTCATGTTTCCATAATTAAAGAAATAGTTTTACTTTTTATAAAATAATAAAATACTTACAAACCTAACACATTGCCAGGTATGAAAAGAAATGTACTCAATCTTTCTTACTTCATGCATGTTTTTCTGCAAATTACAACCCATGACTCATGCAACAACGAGGGGTGAAACAGAAACAAAACTAAGCTGTTTTACTGATTTGATATCCAGCGTTATAACCTCCACGAAAATATATCAAACTGTCTTTCAGATGGCGTGTATGAAAGCGAGAGCGGAGAAAATATAAGTAATATTATTTAAACAAAAATAATAAAACACTTTTACTATGCAATTTCACCGAGAGTCGTATTTCAATATCAGAATATAAAGGTGGAACATTTGTGAAGATTATAAAAATGAATAACTACAGAAGGAAGTGTCATGATCCAACTTGTAATGTTGTTTGGGGTATATTGTAGGTGTATTCTTCCGCTCGCTGCACCCTGTCAGACCAGCATTCCATGTCCTTATAAATAATTCATTTTTTAATCTGATTTCCCAGAGCGATTCTCAATGTGTTAGTCACATATTCAATAACGGAGCGCCGTGAATAATCTGGTTCTGTGTTTCTGTGTTTTTCTTTTCCACCGTTTTCTGCAGAGCGGTGGAGAGGTTTTTCAAGAGTCACTCTGACAGTTACGATGAAGAAGAGGAGAGGAGAGAACAGAAGAGAAGAGTCAGGTGTATCATCTGTCAACATCCCTACAAGATGACAATGAACAGATGCACGCAGCTCTGCTACACACCCGTGTTTCGGATTACTTGTCTCTCTCATTTGGAGCTGGAGTATCAGTGCTGTCTCTCCCGGTGCTTTCAGGCAGCCACACATCTGCAGGGCTGGGGTGGACTCGTTCAATGATTAAACAATTTCTCAGCTGACAGTGAGAAGAGGGAAATAATTAAGATGTGGAAAATTTGCAAAAAAAAAAAAAACTATACAAAACCAAATCTTTGATTTCATTACTGTATATAATCAGACCTTGAATGAATAAACTATAAAAAAAAGTTTCCTGTTTGTTTTAGGGCAGAATTTATTTTTAAAAAAAGAATGCATGAAAGACATTAATTTAGTCATTAGTCTAAATTTAAAACACATATTATGTCTTATTTTCCATATTTTTGGTTTTGGGATTTTTTGTTTTTTTCATTTCAAAACCCCCAAAAATGCAGAAACCAAGATAAATAATTTGTAGTTAAAATGAGTCTTGTGGAGGAATTTGTTTTTAATAATGTTGAGCAAAAATGTATTAGCCACAAACGTCAGAATGCAACACAAGTATTTTGAGCGGTCAAGTGATGGTACTGCTTCACAACATCACACCGCTGGTTTTTATTCCATGGGGCGCTTTGTTTTTCTCGCTCGCCATCCTATTTGACCGCAAACTGAGGCAAACACACAACCTGTCACTCACTGATCTAAATATGTTGTGATTTCGCCGTGCACTTTTTAAAAAGCTATGCGTCTAATTTGCTGTTGTGGTAATTTAAGATTTTTCAGCCAAAGACAAGTGAATCTCACAGCAGAAAAGTGGCTTCGTGAAAGCATTTGTAGAAAACAGCATGCATAAGATGATGGAAAATTCCACAACAAAAACACAAAAGCCACACGTGAACATGAATATTAAAGAGCTACAACGCGTTTCTGAGTGGACACATTTTTGTAAGTTAATATTATGATAAAAGATCAGAGCTGCTTTTACTCTTCTACCAAACTTTAATAATTGAGAAGTTCATGCACACCCATAAAAGAGAGGGTACTGTGGATGATCAACTACAGAGCTCGTGAATCTTGACAGTTGTGTAACTACTTAAATAAGACTAAAAGTATAATGTATCGTTCACACATTCAATTAGTTCAGTCTCACATGTCTACTCAGCAGGTTTGTTCATATTCAACAACATTAAGTGACTAAATATGAAGTGATGGACACAACACCTTGAAAACCTTCATCCATTAACTCTATTATCATGCAATACTTTGTAACTAAGAAACCTGACCTCTGACCGCTCGCTGTAATGAACAGAAGCACAGTTAATGATGAAGAAGTCTTGTGGCAGGACGTGGCGTGGATTTGCAGCACTGTCACGTCTTCGGGCACACACATGCTCATAAAGTCACACAAACACCTGGAGATGTGAGCGGCAGGAAAACTCAAGCGCAGACTGGACAAACCTGGAGCGCCCCCTAGTGTTGCTTCTCCAAAATCTTTTTTGGTTGCAGCGGTGAGAGGAGGAAAAGGTGTTTTTTGCACTCGCACACACGCTCTCACATCTAAATAAAGCATGTCAACATAAACAAGGACAATATGACTCTCTATAGAATAGATGCTTGGTAAAAACACAGCTTTTTAAAAATGAATACAACTCAATGAGACAAATGGACACAGACCTCATGGGACATCACTCAAATGTTTGCTTTGTTTGAGCTATTCTCAGATGGTTTATTAGGTGCTTCAGCAAAGTATACCTCGTAGTTTTGCCAAAAAAGTTTCTATAAATGAGTGTTTTAAAGGCTTTCTCTCAGGCACACATCACACTCCTGTTCTCTAAGACCGAGTGTGATCCAGAGGCCTTGCCCTTCAATCTACAGCAAATCCTTGGCTGAAGCCTAATGTGCGTCTCCATCCGGGCTTGTGTAAATGTTTTTTTGTGTTTGTGATTAAAACGGGAGATATGAGAGCCGAGGCGTTTCTGCAATCTTTGCACATCCTAATTTGGTACTCGGGGAGTTAACACACCTGCCAGCTTCCTGCTGACGAGGGTGATTTCTTAACTGTTGTTGTTTGTGCGTCAGTTTAAGGAGAGGTGAGGACAGTGAGAAAGGCAGAGAAGTCTGCGGTGGGCAAACACACACGCGCGCGCAAATCCCTGGCTGCTGCCAATAAGAGGCAATTTTAACACGTAAAAACGGTGACTGCTTGATGATTGATGGTAGTTATTTGTGGCTTTCTAGCCCGCCTTCGTTGCCTCCACTTCCCCTTCTTCCCCCTTTTTTCTTCATCTGACTCCTTCTCCTCGTTTCGCTCTCATCTTTGCCACCCCCACCCCGGGACAATGTGGGGATGATTAACATTGTGTAATGTTGTGTAAGGGGCCCACTGTCCATCACGCCTCTTGTCTGACATTCATCAAAACCTGAATTCTGACAACTGGACACAAAACACACCGATGTTACATCTATGAATCGATGCAAAAACTTAAAAACTAATTTATAACATATTTCTGAAGCTTTTAACAATGCAAATATTTTTAAATAAATGTGAAACAAACTAGATTTTAGCACAAAATTGTTTAATTGCGTAAAATTTCTTAAGTTTCTTTTTACATTTTTATACATTTCTATATTTAGGTATTGGTATAGGATAAATGAAGATGTGAAACAAATAGATAGCGACAGCTGTTCTGGATGTTTGTCATTAAAGCCACACTGCCATCTTCCCATCCATCACCCGCTAAAACTGTCCATCGTGAGTGTGTGCGCATGCTCACGTGTGTGTGTGTATAGAAGGAAGAGGAAGATAACAGGAGAGGATATGGGAGGCCACAGTGCAAGTTCCCCATCCGTCATTCCATAAAGCCAAACTTTAAAAGCGAAGGAAATGGAGAGAGGAAAGACAGACAAGAAATGTTTTCACAGAATGATTCTTTGCTTCCTTCCACTTTTCCTCAAAGAATCAATGAAGCAGAACCGTGTCCTCAGTTGTTCGCCAACGCAGCCAGGAATTCCTCCGATTCTCTACTTGACCTTTTTCAGCCAACAATCGTCCTCTTTTCTGCCCGGTCCCCATTTCTTCCTCTGGCCCGTCCAGAGACAGACATGGGGGAGGGTCAGAGAGAAAGTGCGAGGGGGGAGACAAGACAGAACAGGGCCTTTAGTCTAGAGATCATTACCTTTACATTATTAATGTATGGCCAAACCACAAAGGACGTCCACAGACAATGAGGAGGAAAGCAACTGCTTCTCTGTTCTCTACAGAAGAACTCCAAGGGAAAGTGGGTTTCTGCATTAAACTCTTTTGAGTGACATCAAACGACCACTGCTGAGCAAGATAACACATAAGAAAGTTCACTGGCATTATTAATATAATAATATGTACACAATTAAGCTAATGAGATTAATTTCTTTGAACAGAAATGTGTCCATGAAGTCCACTATCCACCAAAATCAGTTGGAGTTGAGTCATTTTTTATTAGCTGATCCATCAGTCAAAAAGTTTCTAAATGTCATCCTCTCTATTTTAAACCATGTAGCTATATTAATGGTTTTACTTTTAATATACAAACAGCCCATATTTTTCACATGAAATTACAATTCACAAATATCAACACACTAGAAAGGGACAAACAAGGTAGACAGCAACAAAACAGCATGTTTCTGTAATGCTATTCATCCCCTCATGGGCTTATTTGCTCTTTCACGTTTACACCTACAATCAGTGTCAGTACATGAAGTATTACCTTTTGATGTTATAGACCAAAACAGATTATTACATGGTTATTGCAAAGCTTTGATTTATATAAATTTGTTTCAGACATCTTAGTTGTTCTCCTACAACAAGTGCAGTGAGAACTGTCTAAGTGGAAAAAAATGTTTATGTTGTGTACATTGTAATTTTTAGCTTTTTTTTATCGTTTTGCTAAAAAAAAAAAACACCTTTAGAAACATAAAATAAAAACAATTTTAAAATTCAATGATCTAAAAACCTAAAAATGTGACACAAGCATACGCAGAATATGCAAAGCATAAAGCAGATTTAGCAAGACACTCTGGGAAAGCTGCAAGCGTAATTAAGGAGTGTGCTGTGTGTTTCATTAAATGCTCAATATATCTTGTGTTTTCTGGATCATTTAAGCCCCATTACAGAACAGTAGCACTGCTTTAATTTCTAAAGTGCCTTTCAAAGGCATCACCTCAGGCGCCCATTTCTGCTTTCTCACACACACACCTTTATGCATGCAAAGACATTTAAATGTACACATCATGTGCGTCATGTACACACACTCGCACACATTTCTGCAAGAAAAGCTGTTACCAGAACACCTGCATTTTTACCCACACAAACAATAGATAAAAATAAAATGAACAGTTTTTGTATTTCATAGGTGCATTTCTCTTTTTCCCTTAACCATGTCTGCTTTTGTCTATATGTTTATTTTTCTGCGTAACAGATGACAGCAGCCTTGCAGAGGCCGTCTTGGCTGCCAGAGTCAGTTGACTTGCCAGCTTGGCCGGAGGATGAACCCCTGGTGCCAAGGTCAGAATCTCTCTGAGTGTGTGTTTGAGTGTACACGCATGTGGACTTGTTAATGTATTTTAACATGTTGGCATTGATCAAATTTGCTTGGTTACAGTAAATTTACTGTGCAAAAGGTTCATTGGGAATGGCCTCCTGCGCATTTGCAAATTTGATCTTGAACGTCTGCATTTGAAAGTATGGGAGGCGTCTGCTGAGCCAGCTGCAGATTGAGGGGATGTGGAGGTAAACGGAGTGTTGTTCAGAGCAACTGATACATTGCGAATAGAGTGGGCTTCCTGTCCGGGTTTTTGTGGCTAAGGTGCTAAACGCTTCAGGAAACCAGATACACTTGCACATTAACTACAGAGGTGGAGAGACAAGGGAGGGGGGGTGGGGGGCACACAAGGGATGAGAGTGGCAGGAGAAAGTTTGAGAAAGAGCAAGTCACTTTGAGGTTACTGTAGCTCTACAGCACCTCCAAATATTCTGAGGTTATTCAAATCGTTTAAAGTCAAATAAAGATTCATTTCTCAGACGATGCCTTTGTTGTTCGCTCTCTTCCTCTTCTTTAATGAGATGGAATGTGACTAAATTAGGAGCTGAGAGGCAAAGAATCATTTACAAGACAATCAAATGATCCTTTACAAAGCACACTCAATATGCATTAGATGTAGGCTTTGTGTATATAGGATGGACTCCTTATGCACTCAAATGAAGGAGGGGGGGTGGGGAGTGTGTGAATGCCGCACAGTGGAGAAAAATGCCAAACTGAAATCATCCATCACAATGCAATAAAAAGGCCTGCAGCACTTTGAGTGGGTGAGAGGACTGAGATGTTTGTAGTGGCCCACTGGGTTCCCCGTCTGTGAAGGAGGGGACGTGTAGATGAACGTATAAATGTTAAAAAATGTTCTTTCTATTAGAGGAATTGCATCATTAAATCACATTATAAAAACAAAAAATGCACCATTAATTTCCTTCCCAAAACAGCCGTGAGTACCACGTCTCTCCCTGTCCCTGTGCCCATCTCTGTAGCCCCACGGGGCGTCCATCTCAAAGCCATTTCATTCCATTTTACAGATCAGAAGATCTGTGTACACATGTTTGGAAATGGAATAATAAGTCAAAAATGAATAAACAGATAAATAAAACTGTAATGGGCATAAGCTTGTTTCTCAGCTGGCCACACAGCAAACAGGTAGTGTCTCCTTTCCTCTTTTTGCCCTTCCTCCATTAGGACATGAAAGGTAGCATGAATAATAGATAAGGGAGGTGATGAGATCAATCAGGGGCTATCAGTCTGGGAGATAAGAGTGGACAGAGTAGGTTGTATATCTGCAGCAGACTGGACTGGAACAGCAGGCCTGTTGTCAGAGATAGCAGGAAGAGACGGAGATAAGCAGTGATCTACAGAACATGGGGATGGCTTAGAAGGGTCCAAATATATGTAAAGCAGTGGACTGAGAAGCATCTCGTCGCAGGCCTGCGCCAACGTCCATGCCTGCATGTGTTGACCTCCTGCACTTCTGCATCTCAGATCTGTAACAATGCCACAGCAGCATGACAAATGCAAACAAAAGGTTCCCCTATTCATCACTGTACACATGAGGGTGATGCTAATTATACAACAGAGAAAATCATGACATTTTGCAGCTTTTTTGTTTGTCCTCTAAGAGATTACAATGCTGAGCATGAGGGTGTGGAGGTGAATAAATAGCCTTACAGCCTCTCGGTGAGGAGACGCATGAAGGTGGAGAGACACCCAAAAAAAAAAAAAAAAAAAACACCTCACAAACACACCTACACACAAACGCACTTTGCGTCTGTACCACCTATACCTCATCCCTGCTTGCGGGCGTGATTAATCCAGTGCAGAGTGAGGAAATTTTGACCCTAAACAGAAAAGTACTGTTGAGGCTGCAAGAGGCATTGATTTATGTAGGTACCCCTCCGTCCACATTAATTATCCCCATGCAGGTGCAGGCCCAAATTCCTCATCCACCAGCTGTAGTTGCATGCTGGATCCACTCATATACGCATACACACACAAAAACTAAAAAAATAATAATTAAATCAGGGACATGCAGCTTGCCCCCATTGTCCTGCCAGGCTGTACCTATGGTATCTGGGTGGCACGGAGAACACTGGCCGTCAGAGCAGTGAAGGATTGCGCACCCAGATTTAGCCAACACACAATAACAAACAAACTGCAAACACATAAATAAAAAACAAATAAAGTTGATCCCGGAACATCCTTTTGCAGCACAGGTCTTCCTGCATCTATCACTTGTCTTTTGCTGTTGTTGCTTTGCTGTGAATTCCATCAGTAAATCTTTTACTACAGTAGCCACTTCTCAATGAAAAAAATACTCCATTTCAAAGGTCTATCATTACTTTAAGGTAGGTCATGATCAAGGTAGCGCCTCACTTTACTAAAATATCTGGTAAGGTAAATTAAAGTTTACCACATTCATCACTATCATTCTCATGTAGGTGGCCACCTACATGGGAACAGTTTGTGTGAATACGCAAACACTTTTTATTGTTTCAGCCTTGGGTCCATATGAAAATGGCCTTTTAGGAGCCCCAAAATGATATTTTTTATTAATGAATTCCAGACCAAAAAAAAAACTTAAAATGCCACCCGTGCATTTTCGTACAGATGGTCAAAACGAAAACTTTTGAAAATGATGTTTGATTTAACCTACGACTCAGGGTTGTCCTCTTCCTCATTACAGCGCCACATGCAGGACTTTTGGGTCATTTTGGGTGGACGAAGAGATTTCAAGAAACGGTCCCTTGTTTACAAAGGTATCTGTAGAAGCGACAAAAAAAAGGTGTTTTCCGGAGCATGCTCAATCCACATTAGTAAGCATCTGTGCAAAGTTGGCTGCAATGGTGACTTCTCTTCAAAATTTCCATTGGTCATAGGCACATGGATTTGCTAATAACCGTTTTTCTATCTTTACTAGTAAAAACTTTGTAAAATCTATTTCTCTCACAGTAAACTCAGTTTTTATTTGGATGACAGTTAAATTAGCAACAGAAAACAAGTGTTTTGCAAAAAAATATCTATGCTATTTTGAGCAGAGCCTTAATCTGCAGCAAATGCAGTGATCACTTCAATAGACATAACACCCACAGCTGTCAAATATGCTGCACAGAGTGCCGCTTTGGGAATGTTGTAACTCTTCAAAGCCCATACCCTAAAACTTTTCTTTCATCTTCTCCTCTGTTTCCTTTATTTCCTGTCTTTTTGTGATGTAGTCCCCAGGTGACACCAGGCTGGGAGTTACACCTGTGTTTGTGTATCTGTGTAGTACAAGCAGCTCTACCACTGCACTTACCCAACACAGCCAGTGGTGTGTGATGTGTCACTGAGAGCTGCACTCATTATGGCCTACATTAGCACCCTGCCTCGCCCTGATTACTCCCCTGCTGAGCTGAAGTCTACAGTGCAAGTGAGTTTCCCTGTGTGTGTGGGGGAGACAGACAAAGAGGAGGAAAAAGGGAAACACGGGGAGTGTAACCGCAAGAGAAAAAGAGAGGTATTTTCCCACTTTAAGACGAACACTGTCTTTATTCCGGTGACAGCTTCCTCATTTCTCCAATACAAATGGCTGCCAGTGCCGGTCGGCATGCATCAGAAGCTTGGGAGAAAGCCCCATCACCGCTCCTCTGTCGCTCTCATTTATTACCCAGTTTGTTTGCACTCTTATCCGTGGCCTTGCCCTGCCAGCCCATCCATCAACACTCAGACACACCCAGACACACACATGCATGTCTGCTCACCAACTGTCAGCACCTTGTATTCCTGGACACGAGACACAAAAACACAGACATGCTGTTTCCACATTTGCATCAGCCCTCAGTACACGTATTACAACGCTCCATACTGTATGCTGCCATAACACACATACACACACAAACACAGAATTCCATGAGTAATTCAAATGGTGAAATTCCCCTCATTACTAATGTCTGTCACATCATTTCACATAAATCCCCAAGAGTACAAATGTTAATATGAGCAATGTTTTACTTAATATCGATCAATATGCATGATCCTCTCAGGTTTGTGCATATTGAAAATCAATGCAGAAAAAAAAGGCAAACAAGTTGTTCCAAAAACCTTAATCACTGATATTTCAGATATTAGGGACTAGTAAAGATGCATGGCTGATTATAAGTAAACACATCAAAAGAAAGTGAAATAATAAAACCATATTTTTTCAAATATCTCTGGCCTATATTTAACAACGCAAAAGCTGTAATTTAAAATAGCTACAAGTAACAGAATCCCTATCCTGCATGTTTTAGAAATAACTGAGCTTTTATCAAAATATGGTCATTTTTTTCCTGTGTGGCTAAGAATTTTTTTTCCCATGAGAGTATTTCACAAGAACACTGAAATGTACATTTTTAAAATGCCATTTACAAAATATTTTGTGCATGCAATAAGCACATTAAGAAAAGAAAAGAAAGAAAAAGATGAACTACAAAGTCCAGCACCAAATAAAATGAAGTGGCCACCTGTGTGGGTTTAACAAGAGTCCTCCCAGCTAAATCTGGTACTTCTCTCTACATCCCCGTCTCCAGTAATACTCTGATTGCAGAAATGAGTATCAAGAGTTGTGCTTCTTTACCTCATAAACAATCTTTGGCAGAATCATATATGTCCTTTATCCTCTTAGTGTCTCGCAAAGAGAAATAAATCAGCTTCAGCTGGCTTGTCATCAATAAAGGTTATTAAAAAAGAACCTGCTACTTGACAAAACTAAATGAAAACACTTAAGTGAACACCAAGGAGGTATAATACAAAGTGAGATTTCCCGCTTGGCCCGCTATGTTGATCTGAAAGTCAGAGTTTTCAGTACCGGGAAGGAGGATCTGTTCGAGCGTGGCTAGAACACCATGGGACAGAGTCAGGGCTAAATAAATATCTTGACTGTGGAGGTAAAAGTTTAGGATCTCTCTGTCACAACCTAAACAGCCGTAGGCAGTCTGTTCTGATTTATAACAGTTTCAGGAACAAATGATAAATAATTCTCTCATTCTAACTGTGGCAATGGTCTTATACTCTTCTCTTTCCATTAATAAGCTACAACAGGCTGTCCCCAATGAATGAAGTCTTAAATGCATCAAATGACACACAGAACCCTCTAATTTCATGTTAACATGCACAAAGACTAAAGCAGGAAGTCAGAGTTAACAAAGTAACATCAGAATCATTGTGTAGTACCTGTAATTTCATTGTCAAGCCAGGCTAAGGGAAGAAAGTCCTGCTTTGTTTAACCTTGTTTAACATGTTATTGTCAGCTGTTCAGTGTAGACAAGACAGCACGGTGTCTTAAGGTCACATTACAGGAAAAATACATCACCTTCAAGTTAAATTCAGCTTCACTAAAACAACAATTTTCTTTTCCAGGAACAGATCAGACTGAGATAATCAATAGCGTTAATTATGTTTACAGGAGGTAAACTTTAAGAGGCGGATCAAGTGTGAAATGTTTGAAAAATAAATGTCAATCTGTTAAGTATTCTCTCATGTGCACATTAAACACATGGAAACATTTAAATCACAAATGCTGATCTTCATTATGCAATAAGATATTATCAAACTAGAACCGTCCCCTGTGTGGCCACACACATACACAGACTCACGTGGAGCATATTTTTGGGGGCCAGCTGCCAGTGAATGAAGGATCTCCCTCCCAATTCACTTGTTATTGTGCTGTCTGGGTGACAAGTATACCTATAGAGTGAGTATTTATTTCCGGAATGTTTTGTTCCGTTTTCCTGCAATGATGAATGTTTCTTTTATAAATCCATCGCCAGGCCTTTTAAACCATAAACAATATTTCTCAGGCCCAGATTCCTTGTGCAGCAGTCTTAGGGAACCTTGAGATTTCCAGGCTCTGATTTAATGGCTCGTAATTCTTGAAAGGCAATCCTTCTTCACCCTCCAACGCTCAGATGCACCGTTGTTCGGGCAGCCCACCCCCGCTCGGCCTCTGCACCCCTCCAGATCCCCAAGCCAGTCCAACGCCAGTTAAAACTGCTCAGCTGGAAACAGCACAGTGCCCCCCGTGTCACTGGCACTGGATAATCTGCTGTGAGCTGACAGGACTGGGCTTCCTGTTTTTTTTTTTTCTTTTTTAAATAGATGTTCTCTTTTTCTAAGCGAGTTTGTCCTAAAGTCTGTTTCAGGATCATTAGAAACAGGATGATGTTTTATTTTTGATATGTAAATATATATTTAGTTTTTCCTTTTCATTGCATTTGTAATATTGAATAAAAAAATAATATCAATCAACATTCTGTATCTTCAGTTTTTATAAGCAATACATCTCTGGCATTTATTTAAAAAGTCCTTTACGATGCAGGTAAACTCATGTAATAAAATACAACACAACATGATACAAAACCATACAATATCATTCCAGATCTGATGGCAGATTTGACAGAAAAGAAAGACAGACTGACAGATAATGACTTCAGACCCTGAAAGAGACCACAGCTCATCACTACAGCTCAGTGCAGCACTTCAAAAATTACTCAAATTATAGGTTGCTACGAGACCACACATAAAGTTCAGCTAAAAGTAAACTTTAATTTAGTAATCTTTCTAGATGTCTTTCAATGTGTTGGCACACAGAAATGTTGAGTTGGTTTTTACAATGCGCAATAAATGTACCACAGAAAGTCAACTAAGTATGAGGAGGGGGTGAAAAAACAACAGCAAGTTAAAAAAGCAATCATTAAGCTGGTATCTCTAATTGTGTTCCTTCCTCTCCTCATGTATAATCCCTGGTTCCTCGCTTCGCCTTCATTAACAATGAATGAATTAATTAGAAACTTTCATAGGATTTCTGCACAGTGAACCCAGGAGATAAAACACATCCTATTCCTCAGACTTGTTCCTTTCCTCCTGTTTTTATTTTTTTTTCTCTTCTGCTCTCTCCTCCCTCTACTCTTAATTGTATTGTTTGCTTGTTGTGTCGATAGCAGGATTAATTTCACTATAGATCAGGATTATTGACCTTCTCATCAATGTTATTTCATTTCTGTAAAGTGCTAATTATAGGGAACAGGGGAAAGCAAATTGCACTGTAACTTGCCTCACTTGCTTTCCAATAAAACAGAAAGAAAACAACATTCATTTCCTCTTAGTTGCTCTCTTGGTAAAGTAATTCAAACGGCATGGCACGACCTATCTGTGGCATCGAGGCGGGCCGTTTTTAGTGAACTTAATCGGCCAGCTTGTGCATTTAAAGGATTGTTGACTACTCTGACCCCTTCCCCTCCAACAATTTCTGTCACAGTCACTGCACTCGCTGCTCTTTTCTTGGTTTTCTCACTTCATTTCGGAGAAGGAGGAGGGCACAGTTCATAAACAATTAACTGGCTGGATAAGTGATACACTCAAGCTCTAACAGACCTGAAAAACATTATGTTATAAATTCTGGTAATTGACTGAGGGGAGGTGAGCATCAGGCCACCAAGACAAAGTGATACAAGTTTCTAGCAATTTTAGATTATGATCTTAAGTAAAGTGACATAAATGATGTAGGCAGGTAAGTAGACAACTTCTAAATGTGTGAGTGTGTAATCTCAACCAGGAAATCAAAAACATCTATAGAAGTCCAATAAGTGGACACCACTATGCCTATTTTGTGACTGCTGTTACTTCACAGGTCTGCCAACGTACAGTGAGCCCTAAGACCCTCTTTGCCACCTTTTCTCCTTCTCTCCACCCCTCCCTTTTCCAGCAGTCCTCTAATGAACTGAAAGGTCAGAGCACTAATAAAACTATTAGCAAAAATGAATCTCTCAGATGTGTTAATGCACTTTTAATTCCTGTTAGCAAATTTCATCCCCCAGCAGTTTGCGGCCCGCTAATGAGAAATAAAACACCCCGCTCTAGGGAAGGGGGATGGGGGGAATGGGTCGATGCTCTGGCTACTCTGTAGCATTCTCCATACACACACACGCACGCACGTGCGCGCTCACACACAAGTAACATACACTTGCATTGCACCTTCCACACACCCTGGATGTGCTGGATGTTATTCACGGACCGAGGCCTGTTTTCAGCCCCGTGATTCTGCAGGGTTAATTAAAGAGCACATCTCCATCTGTTCTCATTCAGCCTCAACTCTGTCTTTTCCCATCAAGCACACAAGACAGTCGCACATACACTAAATCACACTCACTTTTACTCTTCGGTTGCTCTTTGTCATCAGCAAACAGGGACTTGACACTACAGCCTTCACAGGGACACAGATCAACATGCTTGGACTTAAAGACATGACATGACCTCTCAACCAGCTTGTCTCCTGACCTGGCTAATGAGATACAAAACCAAGCATGACCTTGTTGTCTAGAAGTCACCAGAGGATTTTCAAGTCACTGGAGCCGAGATGTTCAGCGTGTTCGTGTAAATGTGCCTGTCAGCCTACTGTCACATGTGAGTCTTCAGGGAGGTCAAGGTTCAGAGTGTTTTGTGGGCAAACTTTTTCCACTAACAAGATGCATTTGTCAGTACAAAAATAACTGCAGCTTGTAAATAATTAATGTATTAGTGTTCTTATGACTGCAAGTAAAAAAGTATGAAGCGCAGCAGGATGTGCTAAATTCATAAATAGGGCCAAAGTTTTTCTATTGGCCAGAGTGTGGGATCGAACAACAGGGCACACTATGTCAGAGAGAATTAAAAAAAGATAAATGAGACTTAATTCTGTTACATAAAATTATATGTGTTCCTAAAATTGTATGACTAAAATTGTACATTTTACATTTTTACCATAAGAAAGATTCTCTTGTGGCCTGAAACTGACTTGAGTTTGACTCTATAAAATGTTTTCTTTATACAATAAATTAAATTCTAAGAGCACATTTTTACCCATCAGCAGATGGACACTGGTTTACTCTGTCTGCTACTCTCTGTTGTGAGGACAAATCTAACACTGAAGTATTTCAGCCATAAATGTTTAAATCAGAGAAGTTGAATTGTAAAGGGTTCCATTAAAGTGGAAGTATAGGAACGTAACAACATCCCTTTCCATCACGTTCAGTATTAGAAATCCAGTGGATGTTCAGACCGCTGCAACCTTGTATATCAAGAGATGTACCACTTCAATGTAGAAAGTCTGAACATCTGCCATCTTACTCAACACAAGCAGCTTTTTCTTTCTTTAACAGTCTAGCTTGTGCCAACTTCTTCTCAAAGCTTGCTGGCTTCTCCTTTCATTGGTTCCTCATAGTGAATGCAAATCAGCTGTAAACCATCAACTTGTCAAAAGTCAAAATTAGAACATGCAGCTTCCTGACCTCGTTGTACTGACACTAATGAAATAATATATAATACTCATAATAAATCTTGGAGCACACGAAAGAATCTTATGAATGTTTTAAAACAAGCATGTTGGGTTAATTGTGATGGACTTACGACCTGTCCAGGATGTACCCTGCCTCTCACACAATGGGTGGGTGGGTGGGTGGGTGGGTGGATGGATGGATGGATGGATGGATGGATGGATGGATGGATGGATGGATGGAT
>JAOXNZ010000210.1:14504483-14515253 GCA_028566095.1 Kryptolebias brasiliensis
GGTGGGGGGTTGAATTGTCGCCCCTTTTCCTCCACTCTGAATTGGTGAAGCTGGTTGAAACCAGACCAGCCCATTAAGTTTGAGGCTCACTCCGCCTAACTTGAGCGGAAGATGCATCATTTATCGGTTTGACGCCGCTACGCGCACACATCCAGCCGGCTCGGCTCCGGTTCTGTGCTAACTATATTCACATTCCTTAAAAACTGCTGCACCACAGAAGTAGTTATCACGTGTTGTGTGTTTACACTAACCTCTGGGTTGTCAACTATCTCTCTTTTCTCAAGCGTGTCATTCATAAAGAAGTTAGAAATCACTGTTTCCCCTTTTCTAGAGACGCTTTTAAAGGTACTCATTGCAAAGTCACAAAGACAGGTTAACAAAAATCAAAGTAGTAAACAAAATCTATGCAATATCTTTCTCATATCAATGGTTAATATGTCCTTTAATTAAAAAAAACAGTTGCCTTCCTTGTTCTTTCCCCCTTTTTTTTTGTTTTCCGCCTTTAGCAGTAGATTCAGTCTTTTATTTCCACCTAAGACTCTACCCCATCCCGCCATATTTGTTTAGCGTACAAACTACAGCCAGCCTAATGTAGGGCAGTCATGTGACTCAAGCCTAGTGCTTTGTTTACATTGAGTGTGGACCCCATTTCAGAAACGCATATCAGTATATCTGGAAAACTACTAAAGTAAACTTTTTCAAACTGCACCTTTTTATTATAGTTCAGAGTAACCTTTTTGTCTTTGATTTCCTACTTCGCAGTGAGTGCCTTTTTTAATATATATTTTTAATCACACTTTATGCATTGATATTAGCTGCTGAACTTAAGATTGTGGTCTAAAATCGAGTCTTGCACAATTTTCATAAACAACAAGCAGCTAAAGTTTTGTCACACTGTTATTGCGTGTTACCCAACAGTCAGTGTGAGTCTGCAAGCTGTTGCCATGGTCATTTATCATGTCAGTGTTGTCATCAGTGTGTGTGTGTGTGTGTCACTCCAGGGATTAAAGCCAAGCTTTCTCAGGCTGCTAATTTGTGTCTGGTGTCCACGTGAGTCTCAGGTATAGGTACCCGGCTTAATCCAGCTGTCTGTGTTTCACCCACAGTGCTCTGCTCTTACAAGAAGCCAGTTTCCACATTACTGCTGGTGATCACATGTGGAATAACAACACTACAGAAGGCCAGAGTTCACTGCTGGCTTGGGAAATTATATAAAAAACAAATATGTTTAGATCGTTTTAATTGCTATGTACCTCACCTTGCTGTGCTTCGTTGTGTTGCCGTGGCGATGGCTTGAACTCGGAGACCGCTTAGCTGCTCTCTCTCTCTCTTCCTCTCAGCTTCAGGTTTGCAGCTGACGCACACCAAGAGTTGCTTTTGTCTTAAAAGGCATGTCTCTGCCATTTCACTCCTGAAGTCACTTTGTTCTGACGTTACTACTCTCTGTCGTTATCATCCAATAACCTGCTGGTGACCGAGTTGAACTTTAGCAATTTTCTGAGTGTGTCAGACTTATTTTATTGACTTTTCATCAGTGAGTTCTTTCTGCTCTCTGTACCAACCCACGCTGTGACGATTTAGTTGCAGTGTTTTTCCCGAGTGCGGTGACAAAAATAACAACAGAAAAACACGAGGCTGCTCCAAGAGCCTTTTCAGAACCTTGTAGGAGAGCAGCGTGGTCCACTCTCACGTCCAGAGCAGGCAGGTTTGGGTCAGCAGCTGCCGCCACACGCTCTGTTTGGCTGGTGAACAGCTTGTGATGTCAGCCATCTTAGGTTGGACAACACCAAGCGTGGTGCTCCGCCATCTTTCTCTCCCTCCCCTCCCCGCAGCCCAGTTTTAATTCATGCACCGGCAGCAACCACAGCAATGCAGCCGCTCGCAGCCCACGCAGCCATCCACTTCCTGACCTGTGAGCAGCCCCACGTGAGCGCTCGGGGATGAGAGAGAATGATACTGTAGGAACGCTGTAATTGAGGTTTCCTTATCATTCCCAGCGTTGTGTAAGAACTGGGACAGCTGTGGACAGAAGTTTTAGATGTGCACATGTGATCATTTGTAGTGGTGAGCTTTTGTTTGTCAGTCTGAATGTGACAGACTGAAACCTTGGTGGTGATTGACAGAGGTTTAAATATACAATAAATCATGGCAGTAAATGTGCAAACACTGAGATATGGAAAGGGGTGTGTATACATTCTGAGTACAGATTTAGCCAGAGGTTGTTTTTAAGGACCCTCATGAACAAAAATGTGTCTGTCAGGTTTTTGGGCCTGTTTGTGCATCTGTGCCTGTGTTTCATTGCATGCCTACAGCAGCCCTGTGTGACTCTGAGCCACTGGAGGCCACGGAGTCCACTCGTAACAGGGCAGTGAGGCAGATGTCTGGACAGAGACTGAACAGGAAGAGACGCCGTCAGCTCTGGCCAATAGCATGCCTCAGAGATGGCGACCACACCTAGCAAAGAAACATGAACGCCGCGTGTGAGAAGTTCTGAAATAGGAGCAGGGCAGGGACTCTCCAAATACCACTCTGAGGGGCGTGTGGAACAAACAAGCCCAGCTTGGGCCAAGGACTGGATGGCATAGGAGGTGTGTGTCTGTGTATTTACCCACATGCGTGTGCTTTAGAGAAGTGAGCTGGTATAAAAGAGATTGGGTTGGTAGGGGGGTGGTTGCCATGGGGACAGTAACACACCAGTGCCGCTGCCGACCTGTCTCCCTCAGCCAAACTTATTCAGAGAGGGAGGAGAAGAGGGAACAGCCGGAGGGAGGGAGAGGATGTTTGAAAGGGAGGGGGAGTGAGGTGAGGGTGAAGAGTTGGGAACGAGAGTGGAAAAAAGACGAACGGAGAGGCAACAAAATAGAGCAAACCAGGGCAGGCCTACCTGTGTCGTACACCTACAGTATTTTCTTCTTGATTAAGAAAACATTTGTTTCTTTCACGGATATCACCCTTAACATCTGTAATCTCAGTGTGGCAATAAACTGCAGGCTATCTCGAGCGTTTGAGCACAATTCTTCGCCTGTACTCGGAGGACTACAGCCGAGGCCGAGGCATAAGTCAGGCCTTTAGATGGAAGGAGGTCATGCTGTGCTGAGCCACAGATGAAGCAGAGATAATTTGGGTTTCAAACCTTGTCTTTGTGTGCCACTCTGAGAGCTGTGACACGCAGTAAAAGTGGCAACCATACTACCTTGGTAAACAAGCTTTACACATATGCATGCGGACACCCACCCCCACACGCCACACACACACACAAATGCATCACACATGCCCCTGATCCCCCATCCACCCACCCCCTCCTCCCGTACTCTCAATCTCACAGGAAACCCACACATGCAAATGCTAGCACACATAACAGACTCAACCCCATCACAACCACATGGTCAGTCAGCAAACACACAACATTCACGTTGAAGTTATCAGACGATGCACTCGTGGCGGTGAGTCAGCAGAAGCTGTCTGAACGTGGCGCTTCAGAGGCGTGAGCGACTTGCTGATAATAGCTCAGGTTGTATTGTTTTGCCCATCACCTGTGTGAGGCCTCTGGGACTCTGCTGGGTATGCTCGCTGTGCTGTGCTGTGGTTCATTTTTCGCTGATTTCTTCAGTGTTGTGGTTTTCGGGTTGTAATTATTAGCCGAGCTCTACGTCTGCATGGGACTCACTGAGACATTGAATGCTTGTTTTAACAGTTTTTTTCGCCCCTGAAACGTGTGTGTGTGTGCAGACAGTGAAGCTGGACTCCAGGTTATGTCCATTGGCAGAACATTCCAGGCTTGCATTGGAGTAAGGAGGGAGGGACGCTCTGTGTGTGATTGCACTTCAGAGTAAGAAGGGGGCTCGGAAGTGCGGGGGTAGGCTGGTTGCAGGGGGTGTGGGGGGAGTACCAAGGAGGAAAATTCCTCACAGAAACACCTCAGTGCTTCCTCCACGATAGTTAACACCCCCTCCTCACCCCGAAACAGCCTGCCCATCCCCCACCATCATCTCCCATTCGCTCCTCTTCTCCTTTCGCCTGCCACCCACACCCAACAGAACCACGTGATGGATGGCTGCGACTGCCCACCCATAAGCTTTTGTGTTGGTCATGTGACTGTTCTGCCTTGGCAGAGAGGTGCCCCCTGATGCAGAACTGAATGGCAGGGGGGGTGCAGGAGAGGTGAACAGCGACCCAAGCCAAGGGCACTCAGTGGGGGGGGGGTGTTCAAGGGGGGACAAGGGGCATCACGTTCCCTCACAGTAGCAAACCTCAATTGCCTGTTAACCCCTCACATGCAGATCCAAAGTTTTTCTTGCTCTAAATATATGTGTGTATATATATTTTTAATTTCACCACAGACGTATATGTGTGTCTGATTATATCCGGTTAGACTGCTGAGATTTTTTTTGTCAATTCAAACTAGAACTAAGTTGCTTTTGGCTTCTGAACGCAGCAAACTCTTTGTACCTTCTGTCACACCCTGGGCCAGTGGGGGTTAACTGAGCTAATGTACCATGACCTTTGTGTGGCAAACCAAGGATTTGTGTGCATGTTTATAGGTACAAGAGAAACCCAGTGTTTGTCATCTAAAAATTCATATTTGATCAGAGAAGAGTAGATTATTCGAATGAGACTGCCAAACATGTAGACCGAAACATGATAGTGCTACAAAGAAGTTGGCAAATACTAGTCTCAGAGGAGTTTACCGTGTTCCTGGAGCTGCTCTGGTGATCTGTAGGAACAGTGTGAACGGTTCAGATTTGGTCTACCTACTAGAAAGGTGGCCATTGTATTGCATAGGTTGCCAAATTGCCTTTGGCATGATAATGGGCTGCACTATTTCTAAGGTTTTGAGATTTTCCTGTTGAACACCTCTCAGCTGGTGCAGCTTGGTGAGCGTTTGCCGCTCTGTGCGTGAGGTGTCATGTCGGGGCAGAGAGTGACTGGAAGAGTAATTGCCCTAGAGCTGTCCTTCAATTCTGCATCACTGCCTCTGTGTTCTGTGGGAAAGGTAGGAGGAGCGAAGCCCTCCACAGGAAGCTTTGCCATTTTGCATGAAGACAAAGAGGCTGGAGATGCATCGAACATCTTTAAGACGCGCGTTCTTACGCAGGTGTGTTTCTGTCGATGCTGCCTTTGCCACTGTTGGGCAAAGAGCGAGTCTTTCCAGGAAACATCAGCTGAACTTTCTACGTCCCTCACAGTTAAAGTAAACTCTGTCTTAAGCTGCATGATATTCATAAGTGGGAATTCATGTTGCAGTTTTTATCAAGGTGTTTAGAGGGGCTACAGAAACTGTGGATTGAGGAGAAAATACAGTGTGCTGTCTCTGTGGGGGTGTGTCTGAAAGGGAGGAAGTGAGACGGAGTTGTGTGGGGGAGGGGAAAAAAAGGGGGTAGGACAGGAGCGCTCCCAAAAAGCCTGTAGTGAAGAAGCAGACTGAGCTGGTTTGAATGGCCTCCAAAAAGAGAGAGCCTTAAGTTGCAGGAGACTTTTTTTTTTTTTTTTTCTCCATTTTTATTTTATCATGAAATATTTACAAGCGGTTCCTAATTAGAGGTTGTTGGGGTTTTTCTTTTTTTCCCAAAAGGTGATCATTTCTGCGTGGCAGATGTTTTAGCTGGAATCACCTATCTGTGCATGATTTTTAGCTGAGAAGAAACACGCTTTTCCAGCACTGAGAAAACAGGTTTTTTTTGTTTGTTTGTTGTTGTTTTTTTTTTGCTGCATGATTTTAAAAGATGTCAGAACTGAAGCTTAAGTTACAGGTGAATGGAGACTGACTCAGATTTGTTCTTTTTCTCTCTTTGTTTTAGGATTCCACTAAAAACTTGCTCAGACAACCACTTGGACCAATGGACAAGTCCCGCCGTCCTTCTCCCTCCATGCCTGTTTAATAATCGAGAGAACTGTCTACCCTTTTTTCTTTTTTAAGCATTTGACCAGCTCTCCCCCCAACATGGCCAGCAAAAGAAAGTCGACTACGCCGTGCATGATCCCTAGTAAGACTATCCGCTCAGTTGAGGAGGTTGAGCAGGGCTCTCCGGTTCCTGTCCGTCCAGCCAGGATTTCTGGAAGTGACCGGCTCAGCCCTCTAGTCCTCATTGAGTCTTCCAAACCAGAAAATGGTGCTGGCACTTACACCTGTAAGTCATGTAACTTTGAAACTCATGACCTCAACTTGTTTTTGGATCACGTCTACACCGCGCATCCAGAATTCAGGGCGGACCCGGGCTTCGTTTGCAGGAGCTGTGGCGTCTCAGCACCCAAGTTTGAGGGGTTGGCCCTGCACAATGCCAGGGTTCACCCCAGCACAATGAACACCACACTGCACCTGAGGAAAAGGGACAGGAGGGTGGTGGTGGAGCAGAATGTGGTGGTTGGGGCAGAGACGTGCAAGGATGGTGAGATTTCTATCACCAAAACCCCAATCATGAGGATGCTAAAGGGCAAGTCGGAACCTAAACGGATTGTGGTGTCTCACTCAGTGTCTGATGAGCCATCCTCAGATCCACACTGTATCTCTGCATTCAAAGAGTCTGAAAGAAAAGAGGCTGCTACAGTGACTGTCACCCATGTTCCTACAATTGTCCACAATGGAACAGTTAAGACCACACTGCCCTCAGCGATTCAGATTGTTAATGGTACAACAGCATTACCGATGCTAAAGACGCCCATCACACAAGTGAGTATCATCTTCTGGTGCCCCAGACTTTTCTTTGTTTTCATTTGAAAGACATTAATTCACATTCTTTATATGTTTATGCATTTTTTTAGGTTGTTTCTGTAGCTCAAAACAAAAACCTTCATCACTCGTCACCAATCACAGTCTCTTCAAATGTTTCCTCAACTTCTTCACCTTCATCCTCTCAAAATCTACCCAAGGTAAATGTTAGCTTTCTGTCTCAGTAAAATATATTTAAACATGAAGTAATTCAGTCAACTCGTGCCCACGTTTATATTTTTCTCTGCCAGGTGATGATTCCTTTGAGCAGCATTCCCACCTACAGTGCCTCCATGGACTCCTCTTCTTTTCTGAAGACCTCCTTCAGTAAGTTCCCGTACCCCACAAAGGCTGAGCTTTGCTACCTGACCGTGGTCACCAAGTTCCCAGAAGAACAGATCAAGATCTGGTTCACAGCTCAGAGACTAAAGCAAGGCATCAGCTGGTCTCCTGAGGAGATCGAGGAGGCAAGGAGGAAGATGTTCAACACCATCATTCAGACGGCACCGGCCAGCTCACAGAACCAGACTCGGAGTCACCACAGCTCAGCTCAGCACACAATCACAGTCCTACCTGCCTCCCTGGGACCCACAGGGATCCCTCAGTTTTTGCAGGGATCTCTTGTCAGCCAGGCAGGGGTAATCGTCACACAGCCTGTGGTGGCCAATGGTATCCAGGTCAGCAGCGCTCCTGTGGCCCTGGCAGTGACGCCTAAGCCCCAGGCAGCAGCTCGGCCCACTATGCAGGCCCGACCTGCTGCAGCCCTGGTGGCGGACAAAGGCACCAGTATGGTGGTGGGCACTGTGGGCAGCAGCAGTGCAGGGAGCAACGTCATTACCAGCAGTAAAAGTTGTAAAAGTGGGGGAGGGGGTGCTGGCAGTAGTGAAGCTGGTGTCATCAACCTTAGTCTGGGAAACAGTAATCATAGTAACGCTAAGGGGAGCAGTGTCAACGGTAAACACAGCAGTGCTAAAGCCAACTCTACTGGCAAGAGCAATAATGATGTTAGCAGCCACACCATTTCTGAGAAGACTGATGTAAACAAAGCCAACACCAGCGTGGTGCAGAGTGACATTAAGACAACCACAGAAATCAAAGCTGTTAACAATAAAACAGGTAACAACGGACAGAAGAGTGAACATGCTAATGGTAGCACCAACAATAATTTAACTAGCACAGATGAAGCTGATCCCTCTGCTAGTGACTCTCCAGCCATCAAAATGCAAGAGGCTTCATCTCCAGCCTCAAAGTCTTCCTCCCCTTCTCCTGCAGCACCCCCTGGCAGCACGCCTGGCTCTCGAACTCCTGTCAGCACATTGTTGGACCCCAGCTTTTACAAAGGCAAGAAGTCTCAGGTGCAGCTTAACACCCTGAAGGACAGTTTCCTGGTGAACCAGTGGCCCGACCAGGAGGAGGTGGACCGTCTCATCGCTCTGACTGGCCTCACAGTGCGAGAGGTCCGCAAGTGGTTCAGTGACCGGCGCTACCACTTTCGTAACCACAAAGGCCCTCGCTCCAGCATGGCAGGACAGAATAAGCCCAGCGCCGCTTCGGGTGCAGGGAGCTCTACAAGTACACCGGTGAGCAGCGCCGCCTCTGATGGTGCCACTCCTGTGGATTTGTCAGAAAGCAGCGCCTCTGGTGCCAAAACGCCTCAGCCGAGCTCTCGGAATACTCCCCCAAGCCCACCTGCGACACAGACTCCCACCTCGCCCACCACACCTTCACGCCGACTCCCCAAACTGCCCTCACCTGATTTCACAGCCATCCGCTACAAGGAGAGAGAACCCCATCAGGTGAGACTTGAACTCCGGTTTGTAGTAAACCAGAATTAACCGATCACAGCTCAGTCCTGAGGATTCTTTTCTTTTTTTTAAAGTATAACTGTTCATAAAACCTTGTTTTTTTTTTCACCTCCAGAAGAAATTAACTTCAATTTTAAACAACTTTAGAAAATGCAATGTCAGAATTTTAAGGTATATATTCTTTACCTATAGAATTTTTGAAAAAGGTAGTAATATATTTTGAATATGTTGATGTCCCTTCAGTTTCAAAAGATAAAAAAAAATGCACTTTGTCTAATCAGGATAACACTTAATGAATATTTCGGTTTCTGTGTTTTAATGTCATAATTTCTTTATGGAAATATTTTATGGTTAAAAGGTATGATTTAAAAAAAAGACTTGTAATGATACAGATCTACTCTGTGTCTTCAGCCCCTTCATTCAAAAAATAAAACTTTTGTACAAGTTTATAACCTGGTTGGTTCTTATTTCCTCCGGGTTACTAACCTTCACCCTGTGTTATGTTTAGGTTAAAGCCCTTGAGGCCAGTTTTGCCCAGAACTCTGACCCATCAGGAGAGGAAGTGGACCGGCTGCGCTCTGAGACCAAGATGACCAGGAGGGAGATCCATGGCTGGTTTTCTGAGAAGAGGAAGAAAGTGGCAGCTGAGAAAAAGAAGGACGCGCTCGACCAGGCACAGAAAGAGGATGAGGAGGAGATGGAGGTTGATGGAGAGGACAGACAGAGAGACGATGGTTCAGGAGAACCAAAAGTCAACCCAATCAAAATAAATCTGAAGATGCTGAAGGTGACGGAGGCCAGCGGCAAAACGGAGGGCGAGGGCTCGGATAATCCGACTGGATCGGCTCCATCCAGCAGCACGCCTGCTTCCTCCGTGGGCCCCACCTCCTCCAACACCCCCAAACCATCCCAACCCTCCACCCCAACACCAAAAACGTCCCATTCTCCTAAACCCACGGCCGTCCGAGGCAAAAAGACAGCAGAGCAACTTCACCTGCTCAAACAAGTCTACGCTCGAACCCAGTGGCCTAGCGCCACCCAGTATGACGAACTGATCTCCGGCACCGGGCTGTCCAGACCTGAAGTGGTGCGCTGGTTTGGGGACTCCAGATACGTGCAGAAGAACGGGCTGCTGAAGTGGCTGCAGGAGTACCAGAACATGGCTCTGGAGGACGACCTGCAGGAGGAGAACACAAAGATCCTGCAGAATCATTTTGACATGCACAGCAAGCTGGAAGAATCCCAGGTACTAAAGATAACAAACGATCATTTAAATACGAGAGGTAAATAAATGTTCTCAGCTTTTTTTTACCAGTTTGAGTGTTTTTATCAAGTTTTTCCTGCGGCAACTTGTAAAATCTAAAATCTGAAACCACATACGCCTCTTAAAAATAATTTTTCAGTGGCTAGTTTTAGAAACAGAATACCAGAATCTGAGCTTCACATGTTTATATTTTATCGCTCGCCCACAATGACTAAAGAGTGAAATGTTTTTAATTGTAGCTGTCAAACAGGAAACTCCTTGGTTGCTGTGAAACTTTGAAAGTATTCAGGTTTTCCACAGAAATTACTCATCAGAACTCAGGTCTTGGCGTTTCCTTTTTCTTACCTTGAGCTGCTAATTCATTATGAATTACCCAAAAATACACAAAGCTGTGTACACCGCTTTTAGCTGAAGACATCTGTTCACCTTTTATGTCAAATTTGCGACGCTTCACATCAGAAAGAAGGACTTTTCCCCCCCGTTTTTGCATCAAATCAGCTCCGCATTTCTCTCTGTGCCACTTTTAAAGCCTGCAGTCGTGTATTAAATGAAGTGGGGGGGGGGAAATGGTGATACGAAGTAGAGCAGTGAAAACATTCTCATTAAATGTAACATGAGCCGGGTCACCACATCTCACCGTGAAGGTGGATTTTCTCTCGTTTTGTTTGTGTGCCTTTATTAATCACATGGAGGTGAAGGAGGTGTGCAAAACTTTGAAAAGGTTTTACTCATTTGGGTCAACCAGCTGCAGCTTTTCTGTCTTTTTCAGATTTAAAAAGACAGAAAAACAAATGAGTAAAACCTTTTCAAAGTTTTGCACACCTCCTTCACCTCCATGTGATTAATAAAGACACACAATTAGATAACTTGTTCTTAAACTTCTTATCAGCCGACATATTTTTTTAAAATTTTGTTTTAGTGAATTTATTGTAAATCAAGACAATTCTATATATCTATATCTATATATCTATAGATATATAGATATATAGATATAG
>JAOXNZ010000210.1:14533079-14543833 GCA_028566095.1 Kryptolebias brasiliensis
ATGTGAGGAATCTGCATGTTGTCCCTGTGCCGCTTTTCATGTGCTTTATTTCCCTACGCATCTTCATAACATGCATGTTTGTCTCTAGCCTCGTGATGGACCAAACCTGCCTTTTCCACAGTATTAGGTGTAATACACTACAGATGTAATAAAGTCTTTTATTCGCTGCCTTTTCAAAACAAAAATCCCTGCATTAAAGTTGAGTAAATTTGTTAAAGAGCTACTCTCAGCACAGCCAAAAGCCCATGTCCTGCTACGAAACACTGAGCCACAAACAAACGGCACCATCTCCTGCAGTCTGGGTCGCACCAGTTTCCTCTTCTTTTTCAGTCAAAAACTACTTTCTGGTGACCCCACAAGCAAACCCCTTGTTTTCTGCAGAATTGAGATGTGGCATCACAGTAAACAACCTTTTCGAACTGTGTGGGAGACTTGTGTTTTAAGTCGCGATCGGGAAGTATCCGTGTCAGTGTCTGAGACTCTCCCACCCACACCAACAGCACAGACGGGGTGCATCAGAAAACTTGACTTGCAAAAACATATTGAAATGTTTCCATTGTGGCGCAAAACCCCAGAATTAAATGAGAAAACGTTTGAGAAAAGAGGGGAATAAAGTGTGTACTTCATCTTGTTGAAAATACGGCTGCTCCACTTCTCTCAGGGGATCCTTCAGGTAGCCAAACATAAACTCCTGAACCTTGTTGTTGTCTATGGCCCACAGCTCCTTCATTAACAAAAATTACAAATGGATTAAAGAAAACAAACTAAAACAAAACATTCAGCGATATATTTTCAACAATCAAAAGGTTTTTACCTTTTGAGAATCAAGGAGGAAGCTCTTAAAGTCCTCCAGGGAGATCCTCTCCTCTGGTTTATCTGTGAACCTGATAAGAGACACAGTGCTTCATTTCTTTAGATAAACATCTGACACACATACAACAAAAAACAATCAGTGCATACATCTGATTTTGTATTTTGTTTTTACCCACCTTTGAAGAAACGGGATATCCATCTAAAAAGATCAAATAAAATAAACATTTTAATTAATTAAGTGTTAATTAATTTAATTAAGTGTCGCACTTGTTCTGTGTGTGATGCTGCTCATGTAGAAGAGACTTCCTGGAGGTGGGAGGGAGGCCACTGAGGTCATTCATTTAATACGACCTGAGCCAGAATATATCTGTGTGTGTGTGTGTCTGTGTGGGTGTGTGTGTCTGTGTGTGCCCTAATGGCTTCCACTAGAGAGGTTTGTTGGGTTTTAACTGGTGCATATTGATCTTGCAGCCATTTGAGAACATACAGACAGGGCATGAAGTGGGACGCTGCAGGACAGCAGATGAGGTTAGTGCTGGTTTTATCTGGGTATACAGAAAAAGACTACACTTACGCTTTTCTGAGCATCAAACATGAGGTTACGATACAGCTGGGCAAACTGGCTGAAGGACACGTCACCGTTCCTCATCTCAGAATCCTAAAATCAAGGAGAAAAAGCCATTAATGAGAGGTTGTAAATCTTTAGCCTCTAAAAGGTAGCGTGCAGGGAAATGGAGTGGGGCTCTGTGATAAGTGGAAGGAGGTTACCGGAAGTTTCTCTTTGAGGAACCTCATGTTTGGCACCCTGTAGTTGACCTGGCTCAGCATGTTCTTCAGATCCTTACAGGATATCCTAAACACAGACGCACATTTTGTGGAAAGAAAACATTAAACACTAACGTACAATACGTGCAAAGGCCCGCAAATACAGACACTCTCCTACCAGACGTAAATGACATTTTTACAGGACAGCTTAAGCCATGTAAACAGGTGCGTTCTGTTGAGTTGTCTTGGCTTCACTTCCACTACACAGTTTGGAATTTTTTGGCAAGAGATGACAATACCCAAAGAAAATAACAAAGGCAGGGATGTTCCAGGCAAACATCTCTGCACATCTCCTTCGCTTTCTGCGGTCTGTTTCCTGCTGCAGGAAGCACGACTGGCGTGTGTGGCTCTCAGGTCAGTTCCTTCACTACACCTCAAATAACCTCCCTCACAAACACCTACCAGCTGGGTACAGCAAGCTGATCTTAACGGTTTGCCAGGAAGAGAGTTACATCTAATTATGCCAATGCATCTTTGTGAGAGTGGTGGGCTCAAGTCAAAGTGCAATTTTACCTGTCCTCTCTGTTGCGATCAACTGCATAGAACTGCTTGCGTAACCACCTAAAAGATAACATATTTTATGTGAGGGGAGGAAAAAAAAAAGAAAGAAAACATAGTTAGGAGTGATAGCAGCTTAAGCTTTGTTTGTTGATCCTTAAGTATTTATGTTACCTTTCTATTTGAAGAGGTGTTGGTGACTTCAGAGTATCAGCCACAAGCCAGTTCAAGCCCTTTACCCACATGGTCACTTCCTCATCAGTTGTTGCTGAAGATAACAATTTAGCACATAAGGTGAAGTTTGGGAAATGTGACAATATTCTGTATTCACTTAAACAAAAAGTATAGCAAACAGCAAAGACAAACAGTACAGAAGGCTGCAAATCAAAACTCTGCCTGTGACTCATGTTTTGACCGAAGGAGGTTTGCGAAAGAGAAATACCTGCGAGGCTGAGGTACTTAAGGCGAAACTCAGTGCCATACAGAATAACGAAGCAGAGCGACGACTCAACCCGCGGAGACGAGTCATCGCCATGGCGCTCAAAATCCCGAGACTTCTGGCCAGAACGGATCTCTTGAATCTCTCGAATGTCAACTGCAGAGTCAAACACAAAGACAACAGTGAGTGAAACAAGGGGCCTCCTTCGCCTTTGAAACAGTGCATTTACTGGAAATAAGAAATACGAATGTAATAATCGCAATATTATTCTAATGGGTCACATGTTGCACATGTAATACATTCATTCAAACAAGCAAATTTAGAGACAGCAAAATCCATAAAACTTGGTTTAATTAGAGAAAACTGAGGGTTGAATTAACTTCAAGTCTCAGGGGAAATGTTCTCTTTTAGTGTTCTCGTTTCACTACTTTCTCACAGATAGCATATTTAGTCTACAGTACTGAAAATCTTCTGACCACATAAAACAGACAAGATGGGGCTATGAACCAAACCACAAGTAGGTTAACTTCAAGTGAGGGCAGAGCTAAAAAAAAAATGAGCTGAGTTAAGTTATCAAATTTAAATTAACCTCACTTCGCCGCTAAAAAACTACTAAAATACCAAATACAAATTTGCACAACCAAAGACCTTGAGAGGGCGAGCAGTTCAGTTCATGACAACCAGTGAGGTTGTAAAGCAGAGCATTCAATCAAATAAAGCTATCAATGTCAGCGTGTTGGTACAGTTAGGAATGCGCGTATTGGGCTGAAGATTATTTAGAGTGCAAAAACCGGGGACTGTAACTCCAGATTTAATTTTTTATAGATGCTTCATTGTTTATCTCAAGGAAGAAAAGCTACCAAAAAAAGAGGTCTTGTGCATTTTGTTCTAATGTAATAAATCATCAGTTTGAAACTTTATAAGTGTGAAGGAAGTAAATCAGGTCAACAGGTTCCTACTGGCATTACATGAGCTGCAGTCAGACTTCAAGCAGGGACCCTCCTCCTGAACACACACTTTTTTCAGCTCCTGCTCTTCTTCCTGCCCCCGTACCACACATCCTGTGCTTTGTCGCCTACACACCACATCTGTGTTTGTGTATAGGTGAGTGTGTGCATGTTCTTCGGTCATGTATTAAAAGAAACGAGGTCTTCTCACTGTATGTCATCGAGCCGAGCTCGCCAGCCACACATCTTATATTAGGGTTGCTTTAGCCACCAGGCACACACTAACACGCGCCAGCAGACTTCCGCTGACTGTAATCAGCTTTTGACGGGCTGATCTGTTAGCCTCCAAATATTTTGACTCAAATGAATAAATGTTCTGCCCGATTCAGACAGGAAATTAAAAAATATAGTTGGAGGTGTGACCTAACCATAAGAGATAAGAGATATTCCTGCAACATACTCCCTCGTTTCCTCCTCATTCCTCCCACAAACACCTAAAGCACTCATAATCAGGAAACCCAACGGCAAATGAAACACCAGTTTCAGTCTGCCTCTGATGCCATTCTTTGAGAAATATGAAGTTTTAAACGAGACTGCCTTTCATTACAAGGAAACAAGCGTGTGCCCCCCCCCCCATTTAATAAATCAGATAAGATCTGAACGTCTTGTTTTACGAAACGTTTTGGTATTTGAGCAGTACAAGTGCATTAATAAGTTATCTGATTTAAAAAAAAAAACATTTTAGTGATTGAAGTGTAAAATAGAAATAATGCAAAAGATTTTCAATCATAGAAGCTAAACTTCTATGACTGAATAAAATCATTTAAACTTGGTTAAAATGTTAACCAACCACCGCGTGTTAAGCAAGTAAAAAGTTTCGAAAACCACCAAGGAATTTGATACCAACTCTGGGTAGCCCACAGTCTTCTCAATATTTAATCTATAACCTGTTGAGTTTTATTTAATCCACACATTAGTTCATTCATTTCACCCGTTACACTGTAAGAACATTTGTAGAGTTATCAGAGAACCAGGTTGCAGATATTTTTGCTCGATATTATACGTGCCATATAAAACACATAAAAACATGCCAGCCTTAAATATATTTGAGACCATTTGTGTTACTTGTAAACTAAGACGTAGTGATTATTGCAGTTTTAAACTTTACAACAAACCATTAGGACACAACCTAAATCTGAAAACTTTTACAGAAGCGGCTCATATTGCAGATTTAAATCCTCCAAGGGACCGAACGTCCCATGTTGCACGAGGCCAAGCTGACAAACGATTCGCTGATTCAATTTTGTTCTCAGTCCTGCAGCAATAAAAAGGAACAAGTCAGCTGCAGGGCTTTTTTTTTTTTTTTTTTTTTTGGCGCTTTCCAGTTCCAAAGTTTTTATCCATTCCAGCTAAAAAAAATAGTTTCTGATTGTGTAATCAACACCACCTGTCTGCTACTGCTCTACATTTGTTGATTTATTTCTCAAATACACTGAACTGAACGTCAAGTATAAACAAAAACAAAAATACAACGCCGACACCAGTGTTCAGAGACGAGAACACACGAGCAGGGCCTTTGCAGGAGGTATGGAAAAAGCAGGTCAGAGCGATGAACGGTTTCCACAAAGTTAACAGAAACAACCAATAGACCAGTGTTTGTTTGTTGTAAGTTATAAAGATGCTGCTGAGAGCAGGGCTGCATGAATTCATGATTCGGATGACAAGCAGGCAAAGAATGCTGTTTGATTCACTGGTGAACCGACTAACGTGTTCCACAACACACCTCATAAAGTTTCTAAATACAGCTCTGTTTACTGGGCTCAATTTCCCTCCCAAACAATGGACAATTATTCAAAAGCTAAGTTAATTCATTTGTACGTTCTCTTAAAGCTTAGCTTAAAAAAAATTTAACTACATATTCTTTAAACAAGCAGCTGCTTTTTTGTTGATCAGGGTCACTTACTCTATCTGACAGAAATTCATTTTTTAAAACAGACGCTCACGTTCAATCTCATTTTTGAATGATCATTTATGAACACGCATATTTGTTTAATTTAATGCTACTGTAGACCGTGGCAATTTATGTACAATACATCTCTCATATGCCTTTAGAGAAAGAACAAGGAATCGATTTTTATACAAAAGACTGGTGATGCTATTCAGCAAAAATCGGAGCATTTTTAATATGATTCCAAAAATGATCTTACTGTTAAGTTTTAAACTGCAGTACGAACGCACACTGTGATAAATCAAACTTTCTATTGTTGAAATTATGATATAATAAAACCTAAAAGAAAATGTAGTGTGTGATAACTCAATTTTATAAAATACTGACCAAAATACAAACAAAAACAAATGAAAGAACAGGTCACCCTCTGCAGTGAACAGACTACAGAACAGCAACAAGTTTGAAAGCTGCTCTTAAACCAGTTTTGTGACGTGTACTAATTCATGTCACCTACTGACAAACAGAAATAACTTTTTTTGGATAAAAAGACTGTGGTACAATGTAGAAATGGTTTTTATAAAGCAAACCTAGCACTTCGTTATCAAGATGTGACACTTTTGTGAATGTCGTGAGGCATTTTTGAGCTTTTTGAAATGCAGCTTTTTGACACACGGCCTGATGTAAAAACGTGCACGTTAGGCTGCCTTCAGGCTCAGGACCCCCCTTGAAAAAGAGATCTCAATGGGATTTGTCTGGTTAAATAAAAAGGTTAATAAAATAAACAACCAGGAATAATTTAAAAAAAAAAATCATCAATCACGAGGGCTGTCACTGTTATAAAACTTAAGATGCGCTAATGTTTTAGGCAGAAGTGACCCGTTGGTATCCGTTGCTTTCAGAACGGCATCAATTCTTCTAGAAACACTCGCACATAGGGATTTTGTAGGTTTACAGTCAGGCGAACCAGTTTTATTGAACTGATGCTAATGATTATCATTTTCATATGTAGGTTGAAAAAGAGTCAATAACTGAAACAGAAACATCTGAGTGGGAGGCCTAAAACAAGGTGAGGATCTGCAAAACTTTGCTATTGAGGTGAGGTTGCAGAAGTTTTATGTCACAGGTCAAACAGCATGGGAAGACGAGACAGTTTGGTTACATTACCTCAGCAAGGCCTCTACCAGGCAACGACTTTAAAGTAGACTGTCTATCTTTTTGTGCATCTTCAGATGAATTTAAAAAGCACATGCTGAAAACCTCAAAGTTTAAAGACGGTAAATTGGCGGCCAAAGACACATCCTGATTATTTCAGATGTCCATCACTGCCATCAGCTCAAAACTGACAGAAACCTGTGGGATTCCAGGGACACTGCTCAGAAGAACTGCAGCCAAAAATCCACAACTTCAACATAAAAACAAAGGCCAAGAAATTAGACTATACACAAAAACAAATACAGGGTGCAGAAAAATGGTGGCAGAAATGTTTGTCTGCGTCTCTTTCCTGTCCTCTCAGACCCCAGCCGGTCAAGGCAGACGGCTGCCCAACCCGGTTCTGGTTCTGCTAGAGGTTCCTTCCTGTTAAAAGGGAGTCGTTTCTTTCCACTGTCACCATTGTGCTGCTCAGGATGGAGGATAGCAACGAACTTAAGAGTCAACACAATCTGCTGGCTTCCTTAGATAGATAACTTTTACTAATAGGCGTTTTATAAAGTATGTGTACTGAGATAACTTTTGTTGTGAATTGGCGCTACATAAATAACCTGAATTGAATTGAATAGGAGGCAGTTTGTTCGCCAAAGAACTGGAGAGCGCTACAGCAAGACTCTCCGAGCAACAATGAAGCACAATAGAGGGTTGTTACTCATTTGGGGCTGAATTTTTGCAAACAGATCTGGGGATTTGGTCATGATTAATGATGTCCTCAATGCTGAGAAATATAAGCAGATGTTTATCCATCATGCAAGGCAGGCATCCGATTGGCCCCAAATTAATTCTACTGCAGGACGACAGGCCCAAACGTACAGCCATCTTCAGTGAAAAGAAGGACAAGGAGTCCTGTTTCCACTCTTTCGTCATTCGTTTTGCATTGTTTAAATTTATATTTGTGAAAGCCTTGTTAATTTACATCATTTCCCCACAACTGCCTAAAACATCTGCGCAGCAATGAGCATGTCTGAAACAAAAATTTCTAACAACACAGCCCACAGCAGAAAACAGGGCACAACAAAAAGACAAAGTAATTATTTCAGTCACCTTTGTCAAAAAATAGTGCACAGAGGTCACCGACGTTCTACAGAGTCAATAGTTACAGACCTCCAAACTTCATGTGGCCTTCAGATTATCTCTGTGTGTAGAGAGCTTCATGGTATGGGTTTCCATGGCTGGGCAGCTGCATCCAAGTGCAAATCCAAGTGCAAAGCATCGGATTCAGTGGTGTAAAGCACACCACCAGTGGACTCTAGAGCAGTGGAGACATGTTCTCTAGAGGGACGAATCATGCTTCTCTGTTTGACAATCCTTTGGACAAGTCTGGGTTTGGCGGTTGCCAGGAGAACGACACTTGTCTGACTGGAGGGGAGATTATGGTGTGGGGCTGTTTTTCAGGAGTTGGGCTCGGCCGCTTAGTTCCAGTGAGAGGATCTCTTAATGCTTCAGCAGACCAAGACATTTTGAACAATTTCATGCTCCCAACTTCATGGGAACAGTTTGAGGGATGGCCCCTTCCTGCTCCAACATGACTGTGAGCCAGTGCACAAAGCAAGGTCCATAAAGACATGGATGAGCAAGTTTGTAGTGGAAGAACTCGACTACACAGAGTCCTGACCTCAACCTGACAGATCAACTTTGGGATGAATTAGAGCAGAGACTGTGAGCCAGGCCTTCTGTCCAACATCAGTGTCTGACCTCACAAATGAACTTCTGGAAGAATTCTCAAAGATTCCCATAAACACTCCTAAACCTGTGGGAAGCCTTCCCAGAACAGCTGAAGCTGTTGTAGCTGCAAAGGGTGGACCAACATCAGATTAAACCCTACATATTAAGAATGGGATGTCACTCAAATTCTTATGCATCTGAAGGGAGACAAGCAAATACTTTTGGCAACATAGTACATTTCACCAGAAGCTCTACACGTGATCGGAAGGTACTTTGCAGTTTTACTGAGCATTAAAAGCATCATGTTCTACAACAGTCATTTTGGTGGCGATCTACACACTTGCGTACAGTCAAAAGCAGATTCTGGATTTAACGATAACATTTTTATATGTACAAATTAATGTTAATGACAAATAATCTTAATCACCACATCCTGCTTTATCAAGCCACACATATATCTTCTTGCATCATAATTTGTGTAGTTATTTGGTAGGAGTGGCCAACAAAACTCAAAAAGTAGATTGACATGAGAAAATGTACAAATACACCGTGCTAAAGGGACAACTTAACCGATAAACTGGACGTGTGCTTTATTTTTTTTCTCTCCACGATTACTGGACATTGTCCTCTCGCTACCAAGCTGAACTGATCCGAAATTATGACACACATCCAGGAAAAAACCCGAGATTCTATTTCTGTTTATTAATGAACAACCTCAGCCAATTTCACCTCTCCATAAGTATCGAGTTGCAGCTATGAGCGCACAGCTCTTTGATGTATGAAACCCTTCCTCGCTGAAAAGATTATACGCTTTAAAAAAAAAAAAGAAGAAAAAGAAACTGAGCTGGCTGTCATTTCTCTCTCTCCTTTTTTTTTGTATGCTTTTTTGTTGCATCCGGAGCAGCACGCAGCTGTGCACAAAGCATCCTGCTACTCGAGACAGAAGACTTAACGACTGATTTAAGGCCTGCATGGCCTCAGCTGCACGCATGTTGCACTAAATACCTATTAAAGGAGCACACAAGGGCAACAAAAAAGTCTTTATTGTCGTTTGCTAACTTTAATTTAAAGCCCACGTGGGACCTGTTTGCTGTTCTTTAAGAATTTGTCTCTGCTTTTCCAGAAAATACAGCAACAAAGTTGTTTTTTTTTAAAAGTGGGGTCCGAAAATACCTGTCTAAGAATTATTTTAAACCCCGTTAGAAAAGCATGCAGAAATTACTTCCTGAATGTCGATCCTGTGCAAAATGCCAAGACTACAAAACACACCTTAGAAGTGGTGTTATACTGAAAACAAAACACTCAAAACGAATCTTTTTAGAAATAAAAAAGCAGACGCTTCGTTCTGTGAAAGACTTTGTGCAGGAAAAGTTAAACAGCTCCATAACGATGTTTCTCAATGTAAAACTTGCAAAGAATATTTGCATTGTTTAGTCTCTAGTGAATGAAACCACTACAAGATTTAATAATGACAATAAAAAAAATCTGTACGCAAAGAGCAAAAAGGAAAAACCATCACTGCAAAGCTGCGATCTTTGGGCCTTCGGGTGCATTAAATGCACCAAATTCTGTGGTGAAAAATCACTAGGAACGTTTCCTAAAACCACTTTCTGCTTCAACTTCCACATCAACAAATGTAACTTAAAAACTCTACAAAACACACATTAAAAACCTCCAAATAACACTCCCCACTTTGAAGCACTCAAACGGAAAAACCGCCTGACAAGTTGCGTTTTAAAATTCTGCCTGTAAATCATAAAAAGCTGCATCTCTGGAGCGACTCCCTAGATCCCAGGATGGCAGGATTGGGTTTTAGTGCATTAAAATGTTGAAGAAACCGCAGACAACAGGGTGACTAAGGAACTGGGCTACAAAGAAAAGAAACAGGGGCACATTATTGTTCGGCAGCTGCCACTAATTCCTAGTTCGAGCTGAACATTTTAAAACAAAAGTCTCCTGAAGTGGACATTAGTCTGGTGGAGGATCACAGTAACCCTGAATTTCCTCCATCTAAGCTCTGGTGATACCCAAAGCCAGAACCCCAAGAGCCAAGATCCTGAGAAGTCCCTGAAAGTTACTTAGTTAGATGGAAATAATGGTGTCCAGTAGGGGTGGGGGTTATAATTTAGTTTTACATGTGTCGTATCGGCGGACATGGAAGATTCTGAATCAATTTTCAAATGTCAAACATGGATTTTGTGAATGTTAATCTGTGCTGCCACTTTAATGCTCCTTTTCCACTAGTGCCTCTACAGCACGGTACGGTACGGTACAGCACGTTGCCATGCCTTTTCCATTATCCAGGATTCACGGAACCGTTCCCCTTTTCAGTTCCAACTCCATCGAGGTTCCAAGCGTACCGTGCTGGCCTGAAAATGCGACGTCAGAACACTGTCGGTCACTGATTGGT
>JAOXNZ010000210.1:14572038-14588656 GCA_028566095.1 Kryptolebias brasiliensis
CAAAAATATTGTAGGATTACAGTAGGTAGTATGGATGGTAGTCGCGACATTTTAAGAGGTGTGTGACTTCTTTCGATGCCAGTTAAATTTACGTATCATAAATGTATTTGCATAAACGATGGTTAGCTTGCTTAAATCAACGGCCCTGCAGGACTACGGGCCTCAGCACAACTGGAAGCTAGCATACAGCCAAGAAAATGATCCCAGAACATTCATATGTCTTATGTTAATATCCATATTCATGCTGGTGCAAGCAGCGTCCACATATCTAATTCAAACGTCTTCCGCAGCACAATGAAAGGAGGTGAAATTAACGTCAAAGCAGTTCCTGCTGGCTTCTTTCCGAAAACTCCAGTTAGCTAGGTAGCTACCGCTAGCACAGCCGGTAATTAAACGAGAATGCATTCGAGCAGCGAGTCTTAGCTTACGATTTAATTTAGTTTAACTTCCTAGATATCATCATGATTAAAAATCAAACACCTTACCAAACATATTAGTCTAGAAATATTTTCAACCAGTCGACATCAGCTTGCGAGAAAGGCTAACAAAACATGAATTTCACACAAGTTAGAGCGAAAACGCTGCTTCCGGTTCTGGTTTTCAAAGTAAAACCCGGAATGAGGAAATTAAATGAAGTCATACAAGCGACGTGACAATGTCGAAAAAAAAGAAATAAAGTAAAAACAACTCCACATGGGTCGCCGATTCTAATTTGACAGATTATTGTTTTTGTTTTTTTCAAATTAAGGTGAAATGTATAATTTTTTGACTAACACCCTCTAGCTTAATCACTGTTATTATTATTATTATTATTATTATTAAAGGTTTAAGTTTTTTTATTTTGTACTCAGGGAGAGATTAAACATTTGTTTCAACTTTAGGTACTGTCTCACTGAACATGCTCCAATTTTATTAAACTATCTAAATTTGCACGTGTAGTGTTCCTAATCATGTATTTTCAGTGTCTTTTCTTCAGTAAGCAAAAATAATTCCAAATTTTAAAAATAAATTGTGAAAGATACTTAACTCCTATTATTACTATATCATTAAATTATTTTAAAGACTTTTTTAGCAGTAGACATTGAAATAAAGTTAACTGAATTCCTAAAAAGCCATGGATGAGATCAAATATGGATTATATGAACAATACTTTTTTGTGTGGTTGCTGGTGTTGCTTTGTAGACATTAATTGAACTAAAGATTGGTGTGAATGCTTTCTCATTATGTTTATTATTATTATTTTTCACTAAGAGAATTAAGAAACCTATTTCTTCTGGTTGAGAAGCGTGTCATAGTCACACACGTATACACAAACACACCCCTGTAAATAACAAACCAACATTTATTTTTAACTTGTCAATATTTTTTTGTTCATTTCATTTATGACTTTTACTATAGTTGTGAATCTAATGTCTACCTTTAATGTTATCAATCATGTGTTCAATAATAACAGTGATAATTTAATAAAGTCCACATAAAGAGTTTGAGCTAGTGTTTTTTTTGTGCTATACTGCAAATTAATTGTTATAGTAATATAATGTCTCTTGTCTTCAGTGTATTATGTCTTTATTATGTGTTTAAAAGAAAGCAGAGATAGAAAAACAAAAGATGGATCATCCTTTATTATTTAAACATGTGCAAACATTGTTATTTCTTGATTTGGACAGTGCTGATTTTTATGCTAATCATATAAAAGCACAAGAGAGTCAGACATTAGGTTTTGTGCAAACATGTGCCTTATGGTATAGCACTCTACAGTACAGAACACAGTCACGGAGGATTCTAAAACTCAGAACATATTTGATCAGTTCAAGCTAGTGATTTAGTTTGAGCGGAGAAGTCTACAAAAAGCTGTCCGTTCTTACGGTAACTATACAATCTAATGTAAATACACCAGTGCACCAAAATAAACACGACATACTTTTCTGAGATGCACTGACTGATGCACGGTTTTACAATAAAATAATGGATGCAGTCAGGTTAATGTTGATACAAAAATAGAAATAACAATAAATTATTTCTGTAGGAATCCACATAAGAAGTATGACCTCTTCTCAAAAAACTTCATTCACGGATTCAAAAAAACAAAAACAAAATCATACAGCAAGTTAAATTATTAAAACTCTACATTTAAATACACCAATAAAACAATTACTCATTACTAAAACCTGTTAAAATTAATATAAAGATCTTGCTAATGGAAATAAACTGAGTCTAATCACGTTTCTGTTTATCATTTTTCTGCCGGCGTGTTTGTTTTAACATGTTCCCAGTGTATCTGTGATTGACTACAACAGCTAAAGCTCCAGCAGCTGTACCAAACAACATCTAATCACACTTACATGCCATATAAAGAGCAGGGGGTTAATGTGTTCAATTTAGGACCGTCCTGTTCAGATATACCGAAGCAAGGGTTTGTTTCTGATACTATGAACTATTTGGAAATACAGTGAAATACAGTGAAACAGTTGATAAAGCTGGCTAAAACATACAGCACATCATGCCTATGTCATTAATGATAACTTACCAGTTTGGTATCTTACTTTTCTAAAGGCAAATCCTTGCTATGAATCAGTTTATTCAATAGTTTACCTCTGGATTCCTTACAGTATATTGGTTGTGCGAAACTATTAAACAACTCAGAATCTCATGAAAATTAAAAGACATTTCTGCTCCTATTCTTTTTTTCCCCATCACATTAAAAAAGGTAAAAGCTCTCTTAAAAGTCTGTTTCTCTCTAAAGTGAACTGCATCAAATTAATTTATAAACAAACCTTACATTTCTGTGTCCTGCTCAGCATAATACGTGCAGCAGATTAGTGTTGCTTTCTAATATTTACTGTGAGCAAAACACGAAGGCTCCTATGAGGTCAGCCCAAAGAAAGCTGCTGATGTTTTTTATCTTAAACAACAACGAATTTTGCCGAGTGTATTCGATTGGTGGAGCCTTATTTCTTTCCCTCTTTAATAACCTACTAGTCTCACTCCTGCAATAATATGAGTGAATATTGGAAGAAGCCATGCACTAAGGCATGTTAGACATAGTAAGGGCGGAGGCGTCAGCACTACGGGGGTCCTTTACCCCAGTGATGAGGTCATTGGTTCTCCGTGTGCCCTCCACCAGTGAAAGAACATCCATCCTCTCAACTTTGTGTCCTTTGGTCTGCAGCAGCTTCACATCATCCTCTAAGAACTCAGCTGTAGAAGAAACAGGATAAATACATGTTAAAACTTTCTCGTAACATGTCACTCAGATGTAACAGGTTGGTGTTCGAACAACATGTGTGGCGATTACAGCACGTTTGAAAGGTGCGCATTATCCGGATGTTATGTGTACAACTAACAATAACGCTTGATTTTGCACTTCAGATCCAGGAAGATCCTATTCTCCTCACTACAGAGGATGATCAGTGCAACATCAGAAGATGTGCGTTTTAAGATCTGGATTCTTCTTTTTGTTTAAAGTTAACATTGCATGTTTACAGCAGGACAGTAAAACTGAGGTCAGTAGTTAATGCAGAGAAAAATCTGCTTCTAAAACACAACATACAGAATATACATTTAATAAAGAGTGAATGACTTACTACATATGGAGATAGGTTTTGTTTGTTTTTGTTAGTTGGATTGTGTGATTGTGTGTGTGTGGGTGAGTTTTTTTTATTAGCTGTAGGCAGCAGTCAGAGTGATCTCAGTTCAGAGAATAAGGGAGAAGTTTGTCTTACTTTGCTTACTGCATACACAGTGGCTGCTAAAAATGCTGATCAGCTGTGCCTGTTGAGGACTATTCATCTCTTTAAACATCAGTGCTTAGCTTCTTATTATCTGGTACTCACTGACATCTTATTGTGACAACATAAACAACTGTGTCATGCAATACTAATGAGGTATAAAAAAAACTGCTACAAAAGTTTCAAATTTGAGCAGTTTGAGGTGGCAAAACTTGGTCTTGGATATGTCCTAATCTAAGCAGCTGTCAGGTTGGATTTCTATCTGATTCTTCAAACTGAGATCAATCTGACTGCTGTCAATTGTAGGTAAGATACTGACTCCTCATAACTACTCCACACAACCCCACTTCCAAATCTGAGCTATCCTTTTACTACTTGTTTTTCTTCTTGGTTTTGAAAGCAATTTATATATGCTTGAAAAAGCAAACCTTTTATGACCTAAAAAAAGTGAATGGAGTTCTGCACAGCCATTAAAAAAGAAATGGTGCTATAAAGCTTAGATCAAACCCTAAAAAAAGAGGGGGCTATTAAAAAAACTCACAGTCCACCAGGAGGGTGTTGGGCTCCAGCTGAGGGTGGAGTCTTCCAAACGCCAAACTGTCGCTCATGTTTTTACGTGAAGACAGAACATTCATCAGTACCTGTGTTCGGATCAAAATAAGGAGAAATTTTAAAATCTGAACATTAAGAAGCTAACTTTTGGGAACAAAATTGAGATGTAAATTGACAGTACAAGACTCATTTCCTTTTTTCTATAATTATTAGTATTATTAAGTAAATAATTAACCTGCGTGATGCCACTGAGAGCTTTCGCTCCGTTGGAAGATCCAACGGCTACATATGTGCCACACACCCCCACAGCAGGCCTTACTGCTGTGGGCATCAGGAAGGACATGGGTCTTTTTCCAGCCTGAACACTGTTATGCTACAGCAAAAAATAAATAAAAAAAATATGAGAACCACAAAAAACTGCATTAAATCCATCAAAATAAACTAGTTAAACAAAGATGAAGAACATTACTGGGTTGGGCGATGAGTTCTGAGTTTTATTAGGCCAGGAAAAGTCCAGAATCTGGCTGTTCAAAAGGATTCCTGAAGAAGTCACTATCCCGCTGCCAAATGGTTTGTTTAGTGAGCTAAAACAAAAATAAAAAAAATAATCCCCGTTTTATAGTGACAATCAACTTTGTTCCTTGAATTTTGTTAAACAACTTGCCATTCATTTTAAAGATTAGATACCTCACGACTGACACAACGTGGTCGTCTGGGCCCATGACCATGACTTGAGCAGCTGTCGCACCATCCTCCAAGGTAAATGCTGCTGAAGTGTAATGGTTTACAGGGAACGCCAGAGAGTCGTTGATCATCTGGCGGAACAGGGAAGCCTGGGATTTACTAGGAGATGGGAACACCAAAGAGCAGGATTTGATGGCAATGTCTTAATGAACTGGAACAGATCTGTGCTTATGCATTTGGTGTCACTTTTTGGACGGTGGGGTAACCCTTACCTCAGCATCGTTGCAACAATCTCTGAGACAGAGGCGTCATATAAAGGATCTCCCAGCCCACTCGCCAGGGCCAACGCTATCTTCAAAGCCTGGAAGGTTTTGGCAGCATTATAAAAGAGAAAAAATGAAAACATACATAAATTCAAACATTGTGCACACTGTTTGCTGTATGTTGTATAGCGGTGAAACAGTCATTTTATTACCTCTGCAATCTGATGGTATATGCTATTCCTGGGAACCTGGTTTGTAATATTGTAGCCTTCAAGGATATTGAGTGCAGTGATCAAAGCAACACCTGCATGTGGGGCTGGAGCAGCCATTACATGGTATCCTTCAAAAACACCACCAGATATAAGCATTGGTAGAGCAAAAACTTACTATAAATCATGCTGGAAACAACTGTTGTGTATAGAAAAAAGCAGAGAAAACATCCAATACATTTCATACAATAAAAGCAAGACAACCTACAAATATGCCAAACAGTGTAAACATTTGGATATCATACTAAGTGAGCAAATTATATCATGTGAGCAGTACAGACATTTAAATACATACAACAAGGGTAATGTGAATTTCATTTGCGAGTATAAGCAAAGTATCAAGGTATGCACCGTTTTCCTTCATGTCAAATTAAGCAGGTGAGGATATTACGTAAGTACATCCTGAAAGCAGGGAGGAACATTTAGACAGGTGATCCAGCTGAAGTTCGGTCAAGCGTTTCTGTTACAGCTTTGATGTTAGTGCTTACTGAACACGTACCCTGATAGGTGACTTCTGCTGGCTTTTCTAGGACTGTGCTGTAGTTTTTAAAGTCATCCTCTGTGAGCACGCCGCCTCTTGCTCGCACCTATTAAAAAAAAAAGTTAAAAATTGGTTTTCTGGTTTTTAGCCTGTTTACATTGATTTTTCTATGTCCATCAGTGAAATGAGAAATATAAATCATGTATGATCGACCCTTCCTTGGACTGCAGCACAATGACAGTCTCTAAACTATAACTACCAGGGTTTTATGTGCCTTTCCTGTTACCTCGCAGAGTGAGGTGGGGAACTTTTCAGGGATAAGGATCAGGAACAAGGTGTAGCCAGTGTTTGCTTAAAACAACACATTGTTAGCTGTGGGCTAACATAAGCCCTTCTTACACAGCGTTTAGCTGTTTTTACAGAAATGAACTAAACAAACAGAGACAGCTTAGCGCCATATCACTTTGTACTTTTAAAAAGTAAGAAAAGGTTATTAAATCAGTTGAGTGACAATGCATCACCGATAAGAAAGCAGTGATCGTGGTGTTTAATCATCTCTGTAGCTACCTCCATTGTTGGCTTAAATAATCATTGTAAGCTACAATTAAAACAGCAATCATTCCTGTCCTGAGCAGCCTGTGTGAAAACTACTATACTTAAGGACAGCAGACGAAAAATGTATGTCCTTGTTAAATAAACCAATGAAATATATTAACAAAAGGAGTGGATCATATCACCTGTGTGTACTTATTTATTTTTTCTCATCAATAAATATTTTGTTTTTAATGTTTATTTAGACCCATCTAGAGTATTACATTGTTGAAGTTTGATACACAAAAATCTAAAAGCTGAAGTGAAAGTAAACTGACTCCTTTCGTTTCCAAAATAAAAGTGACTCGACATGGAGAGTGTGCAAAATTCATGACTACTTATATAATCAGAGTAAAAACATCTTTTCTTACTGCAGCCACCATTTCCTGTGCCAGATCCCCGCTGTAGAACTCTGATATTCCTTTAACTGCGACAGCATCCAAAATGGCAGCTAAATCAATGCGTCGGGTGAACAGTCCAGAGAGGGGGGCCTGCCCATTGGGGAGGAACAAATCCCGAAATGCAGCCGACACGTTTTGGTTCTTAATTTTAGACAGAGCTTCAGCTGTGGAGAATAAAAGTTTGTATTATTTTATTTCGTTTTAATAAACGCAACAGGGAGGCTTGGAGAAAATGCTGCTGTGTTTGTTTTTAAAGATGGTGACTCGGCCCGGTCTCTGACAAAATAGTAATTAATCTATAATTACCCAACTCATGCGTGACATTAAATCCATTTTTGGCCACATCCACTGCCATGGAAACCACGTCTTTCCACGGTAACCTAAAGAAACAAAGAATGTGTAACTTCATCTTTGTTTAAACACACATAAAAAAACAAAAAAACAAACTGATATTCCACATTTGTTTTACACTTAAATCACAACACACAAGGAAAGCAGCTAAACTGAAGCGTCCCCTCTTAACCACAGAGGCATCTAGAGCAGGATAATAACAGCATTAGAGTAATTACAGCTCAACCACTGGACTACAAGAAGTGACTTTGTCCCCAGAGAAGGTTGGTAATACTTTCATGTTGGTCTTATGTTTATTTACAGCACTTAAATCTGAACAATGTGTTTGAAATTAAAAGCCTTTACCGTTCTTGTAGAAAACAATGCAAACACTGTATTTTTATGTTTACTGAGAAAATCTAGAAACAAGAAAGGGTGACAAAGTTATTTAAAATAATAGAAAAGAAGAAAGGAATGTAAAATGTCCAGAGACCAGGTTCATGGCTGCAGCTATTATTAGCATGTAAATGGGTAAAATAAATAATATTAGTAGATGAGTACCTGCCGTAAAGCTGGTGTGCCTGATGCATCCCACTGAGCATGCCTGGAACTCCCACAAGCAGGCCTGACTGAAAAGCAACAATACGCAACAACACGTGCGTTAGTGAGAGTACAAAGCAGTTTCAGAAGTGACCCGTGGCTTCATACAGGCAAAATGAGAAAGAACTGCTTACATTGAGGTCAAGGTTTGTGAGCAGCATGTCCTCGTGGAGGGAAGATGGTGCCGTCTCTCTGAAGTCAATGACTCTGGTCTCATTCTTACGGATGTCGTGCACCAACATAACGCCACCACTAAACACCAACAGAGCGCATTCAAGTAAGTCGCGGCACGTCAGCGGTGCAGCTGTTTCAGCAGAGATGAGCGTGATCTTATAACTCACCCTCCTATACCAGAGGTGTGAGGGTGGACAATTCCCAAACAGAGGGCGGCAGTGATGGCAGCATCAACACTGGACCCCTGCTTCCCCAGAACGTCAAACCCAAGAGACGTACACTGTGCCACATCCGTCACCACCGCTCCTTGGTTAAACACCTTCCACAGAAAAATACAACAGAACAGCTTTATTATGAAAGTGCTCATGTGGGAGGAGTGAGGCAAGTGGAATAACTGGTAATCTCATAATTATTGAGCTAAGAGAGTTTGAGCTGTTGTAATGTAGGTCACATAATCAGCAGAAAATATCTATACGCCCATACCTGTGGATCACCAAAGTAGATCTGCATTATGAGAGCTACGGTGACCCCTGTAGCAAAGGTGAGGCAGGCTGTGATTATGACTGTCAGTCCATCTCGTTGGCAGGCGCAGTCCTCGTTAAAGGGGTCTGTGGTGGTCTCCTGAAGCGAGGCGACATCTTGGCTCGCCAAGTCGGAAGTTGAGGACGGGAGACGCTGGAGACGAGCCGACTTCAGAAACAGATCTGGATCTGAAATGCGTGAAGAGCGACGCAAGACTCAGTCTGTTCTTTTACAACTCCCTCAATTAGAATATTTTAAAAAGGTCAGGTAAAAAATGAACTTAACCACAGATTTAACCGAAAATAAAGCGAGATGAATCCCCCCCTGCAGGCTTGTCCAATCTTTTGAGGGAAAAGCACATTGCATAATGACATCTGTCATGACCCAACACACCTGTGTCCTGCTCACTCAGGACGTTGTCGTCATCCTTTCGGGATTTCTGTGTGGTGTCTCCAGACATCGTGTCGTCCTCTGGCAGCCTGGGGAAGCTGGTGATGCTCATGTAGTCCACCGGAGAGTAGGCGCTTCCCAGCGTTGTCTCCGGGTTGGCATCTTTATCCACCACACTTCCACCTGGGTACCCAGCCACACTTTCCTGAGCAGGGTTGAGCATGGCCACTCTTGAGTCGCACAGTTATCTAAATCCTTGTGATGTGAAGAGAGCCAACTAAGCCAGGATGCCCATCTTCCTACTTATTATGAGAGTCTGAGATGTTAAGCTGTCACCCAGATGACAAACATCTGGACTTCCTCCTTAGGAATATTGCTAAACCAGTTCTTCAATTTCATAAAAACAATTGTCCTGCTGGGATTTGGAGTTTCATGTGTGGCATGCTGGCAAATTGAAGATCACTGCAGCTGCCTGCTCCTCTTAGGGACTACTGATAGCTCCGATGATGGCGCATCTTCCTCCACCTGCAGAGGACAACAAACCCATGCAAGACGGAGGGAATTCACTTAAAAACAACACAAGCGTAAAACAAACACCGTCATGCGGCACTGTGTTTGCGAGCAACACACCGCGCAGTTATTATTAGAAACGACAGCATTATGGCTCGTAGGAGCCGAACAGACAACCAGCCAGCCTCCGGCTAATGTCGTGTCCGGTTCCTTCAGCCGCACCGGCTACAAGCTAAGCGCACATCCGATCAATAACTCGGGTTTTTCCCAGGAGCGCAAATGTTACTCACCGCCGTCGTGGCGCAGGTGTCGTCGAGCAAAAGCACTCTCCGGGCGGCGTGAGCGTGGGTTTTTACACGGAGCAGGTGAGATGAGGAGACGGGGAGCTCTCTGATTCACTGCCGCGCCGAAGCTAGCCTCACATTAAGTATGAGGACAGGGGAGACCTGCGTTCAGGAAGACGCCTTGAACTGCGACACACGCGTTTAAAAGAGAAGAAAAAAAAAGGTTTCAGTGGGACCTAAAGTCAGCTCGTCTAATATTTGCTCTTAAACAGTACATGTACCCAAAAGGCTCACCTTGCCACCTAAGCCCAACTACGAAGCTGACTTCATCGCAGCCTCGAAGAGCCATTAAAATCCTCTCTAACAAACAATCTGTTACTGTGACCTCTGAAAAGACACAGTAAGCGGTGGAGAAATTACCCTCAAGCCCTTCTCGTCTTTCTCCTCTTCTAAACTGGATGGAGTGGATAAACAGGTCATAGCAGATTCAAAGAAACCTGCTCAAACCCTCTGTCCCTCCCCTTAAACCTCATTGTCTTCTTCCTCTGCAGCTCACTGATAGCTGGGAGAAGATTTAAAGGTCTCAAGTGACACTTCACAAAAGCTGTATGTAGTTATTTTGTTTCGCTTTTTCTGTCCAAAAGAAGGGATCTGTAAAACACATAAAAACACCTGCTGCACATACTGTATTTTTTTTTTTTTTTTTTTCCAGTTTTCTTGTAAAGGCTTCTGCTGTCCTGGCTGGGTTTCATGTGTAAACTCATCTAAGTCAGTGTTGTGCATAAGAGTACAACACCCAGATTCAGACCCCAGATGATGTTTACATTTCATTAACACACCCTGCTGTTTGCTTCATGAAGGTTCGTCACTTCTGCTTTTGGTGATTACATTTCTGTGCCTACAAGTACTGCCGTTATGAGCATACAGTCCTGTGTGAAAGTGAAACGCTGATTTTCTCTGTGGTTTGCTTCCTAAGTTCTTGTAGCTTTTAGGTGGTCCCAGTCATTAGAGCTCATGGCTCTCTGAAGGTCTTTTAAATTTTTTTCCTTGGATTTTGGCTGCATACTGGCAGCATATTGTCCAATCCGTGTTTGCAAGCTGAGGAAAGTGGACAAGTAAAGGACATAAAGGTGTCAGGCCTACAGCAGACTAACAGTATCTGAAAGTTCTGTCTAAAAGGAAAACATCCAGCGAAGACCTGAGAAATGCATCATCCTTGAGATGATCGTCTGTATGCCAGGTTTTCGGATAATAGTTCTTTGGGAATCACCTTGTTTGGTGCTAAAATGTGTGTGTTTGATGAGATTTTTTTTTCATACTTACAAAGAAATGGGAACAAATTGTGTCTTTGTGACTGAGATGAAAAGTTGTCGGTCGTGTGTCGACACAACACTGGTTCATCTCTTGAGTTTAGGTGCTTTTTCATGCTTGAATGATCCAAAGGTCAGAGTTAAGTGACTAAACAAACAATGAAAACAGCTACTGAGAAAAAGAAGCAGAATTTCAAAGTTTAAAAGACCTTCAGCAAGCCTGAAGAAATGTTGAACAAAATCACCAAAACGTCTTGGAAGCAAATTATAAAGACAGACTTTTGCACAATCAGTGGAGGAATGTGACATAAAGGCACATTGAGTACAGCGTAATTCAAGATACATGCATTTTACATGTATCTTAGGCATTTAACCCCTACTTTCTAGCTGCTATACCCAACCATGTCTTTGTAAAATCAAGATTCCTCATGTCTGCTTATGCATCAGGGGAACATTATAAACTGATATGACAAACATCAACATGAAGTAACACCAATAAGGTTCATTATATTGCAACAACAAGCACTGGAGTTTTTATTTACATGTTGCTGGGCATTTTATATTATTTATGTCCATTTTTTGTGAGCATGATTTCTTTTGATGCTCAGTTACATTCAGTGATGCTCTTTGCAGTAAGAAGAATGACACAAAATTCAGGTCTTAACCTGAGTATTTATTTGCTGTTGTTACTGTTCAGGGATTTTTTTGTTTGTTTTGTTTTATTGTACTTTACTGTCAGTACTTGTGTTTTCTGAATTGATGTTGGAAAACCCATTTGTTGATCTTTGCATAGGTCTTTTGCCTGTCAGCGGACGCCTGTCCACTTTGCAGATGGAAAATCAGTACATCACAATAAACCATGCAGAAACAGTGAAAGGCACAATCACCATAGATATCAGATACACCAAAATGCCTTGTGTTGATATAATTCATTGCTGAATGGGTGTACTAACTGAGGTGTAATCTGGGTGAACCCCCATCCCCCCACCAAGTCATTTTAAGCTGCCAAAACATCAGGGCACAACATAAAACATAAGAAACGTCCAAGGCATTCAATGCCTTTTGTTGCATTGTTGAACAGCTCTTCTAAAACCTATATGGGAAAATACAAGCATTTATAATGAAGATTTATAACTACATTTCTTTTTTTTTTTTTCTTCTTTTTTTTCTTTTTTGATATATAGGAACTACTGTGTCTCCTGCATCTTTTTGTCCCTCTGATCATACAGGTGCAACACATTTTCACAGTTTTGGATGACTATCACTCTGAAAACTACACCTCTATGACAAAAAAACACAACATACTGAAAACATGTCTCACTTTTGCATGATGTTGAGGAAACATAGTAATGATAATAATAATAATAATAATAATAATAATAATAAAACGAACAGAAGAGGTTTTCGGCAGTTATCTGTGGTGATCGTTTTTCCACCTACACACACATCCACCTGTGATTTTTTTCCTCATTTCCCAGTTTTTCTCCCAGTACATGCTGTTTGTTAAGTTATTTTTTTCTCATCACAAAAACATTTTTCTAACTCTGAGGCAAAGTCACTTTAACAGCAAGCGACAAAGAGTGTGAATGCCCGAACAGATTTCATTTCACAACACGTTTATGGGTGTGTGTGAACACACTGGATTCATCACCTCAGATGCCCTGCACTTAAAGGATGTTACAAGAGTTGTCATATTAATCTTTAAAACAAACAAACAAAAAACAGGGTAGTATTAATAATTTTATCATAAATTAGCAATCTTTGAGTGCACATAGTCTTTTCATTCAAACAATTACTGCCATAAAAAGAAAAGCAAAAACTGGAATATTTGAGAATTTAATATCATGTATTCTGTGATTGAAACACCCACACAACAAACAATCAGAAATGAATCCGGGGACAGTCAGACGCACCACCAGTGATATATTTAAACCATGTCGTTTTACTGCAATATCACTGGCATCCATGCAGCAAGTGCTGTGCTAAGTGGACCCTCAGGAGGGCAGTGTTTGCCTATGGCACAGAAACTCTGAGTCTAGTGTTTTTATGGTGGCCATGGGAATGACATTTATGGCAGGCCGTTTGTGTATTTATTCAACATCTTTGATATCGAGTGTCACTTTCGCCCACTAGTTCGTGGCTACGCTGCACTGGTTCAACATTTTCAACAAACACTCTTACTAGTAACACATTGTTGCCAACTACTGCCACTTTTGCCCAGCTAGTTGGAGTAGAAGTCACACTAGTCAGCCATTTTGTCGCACTAGTAGCCCAAAAGTCCTGATTAATTGTTTTTTTATTGCACAAGTGGATCACTGGACCAAGCCACACGACAACTGCATCATACAAATTAACTAGCAAGCATCAAAACTCATTATATTTTTACCAGTCAACACAAATTACGCTCACTAGTCGACTAGTGACTGTCAAATTTGACTTGTGCAGCCTAAAACTTTAACTAGTCAACTAGTAACCAATAAAATGTTCACACATTCATATCCTTACTAATTAACTAGCGGAACTATAAAATGTCAGCTATTTAACTAGTGCACCTAAAATGCTTACTAATTCATTAGTAAGGCCCCAAACAACCACTATTCGCCAGGTGCAACTAAATCTGGCCTCACGAATTACTAATGCTCAAAATGCTCACTAGTTCACTAGTTACCGCTTTTTTGGTCTTACTAGTGAACTAGGGGAGCTATAAAATGTCAACTATTTAACTAGTGTGCCTAAAATGTTGACTAGTGAGGCTTAAAATATTAACTAGTCAACTAGTGTGACTAAATTTGGCCTTACTAGTTAACTAGTTCCACTATTAATGCCAACTGGTGAACATTTTAGTATTTAGATGTCGACTAGTTAAATGTTGACTGGTAGGCATAATTTGTGTTGACTAGTTCATATGCAAATGGTTTTGATGCTTGCTAGTTAACTTGTACGACACAGTTTCGCAGTGGTTCACTAATATGTTAAAAAGCCAACTAGCTGGGACTTTTGGACTACTTGTGTGACAAAATAGCTGACTAGCATGACTTCTGCTCCAACTAGTTGTGCACAAGTGCCAATAGTTGGCTAAAATGTGTTACTAGTTAGAGTGTTTGTTGAGCTAGTGTGACCAAACTAAGTCACAATCTAGTAGGGCGAAATGATGCTTGATATTAAGAATATTGAATAAATATCTAAATGGTTTGCCACAGAGCAGGGGTAAAGACACCACTTTTGGCCTCCTGGCCCTTGTGATTTAAAAATGAGCACACTGAAGACAGAGCAGAGTCTCATCTGTCCCACCGGACATAACGTTGTGGACTCAAGTCCTGAGAGACTTTGACATCTAATGGAGCATTACAAACTGCTTTTTAGATATTTACAAGAAATATAATTGACCAACGTTGTTTGTTTTGTTTTGTTTTTTTTTCTCCCCACATTTAGCTCATCAGTACACCTTCTCACACATAGTCAGGATCAAAACAAAAACCACAAAAGAAAAACTGAAGAAAAAAAACAACAACAAGCACACGGCACGCTGCTAAAACTTCGACTCACAAAATATCTGACAGTGCAAACTTACATCCATGTTCTCAAATCATTTACAAACATTTGTATACACTTGAGCACCATAGTTTACTATTGTTGTTGAATACATATCAGTAAGCTAGATCTTTAAAGTGAATGTGGTTAGAGCTGGATGTGCTAATAATAAAAGGGCAGGACATTTATGGAACGGATGTGAGAAAAACATCCATAAGCAAGATGACAGTTATTGAAAGTAATGAAATGGGGTGAGATGTTTGCTCTGAGGCATTAGGAATTTAATCACTTCCCTTTTTTTCCAACAAATATCCTCTTCTAACAATGTATACTTGTATAAACAGATGATGTTTTTGGTGTTCACACGGATAACGAAAGAGCACAGAACTTTTTGTGGTTAAATGAGACAAAAGCCTGCTGGACAGATGGCAGATGTAAAAATGAATGATCACTGTTGACTTTGAAAGCCAAATGTATTCATCTGACCAGGAACAGTCTAACTTTGTTTCCTCTTTGTGGAACTGTCAGTGACAAACGAGACCGCAAAACAATTTACAAGATAACATAAGATGATGTAACTAAATAAAACAAAATAAAGAGCTGCCACCTGTATCGTTTCGCACCTACCACAACCTGCCACACCTCGTAACCCAAAGGCTGATTTTTTAAAACATCCAAGGATGATTTTATTAATGCCCAGTCAATTAGGAGCTGCTCAGTGGGATTACACTACACTTTCATAACTTCAATTCTAATTACTGGACGTCCGTTGTTCTGCCTTTTGCTCTTTAGTCTGTTTTACACATCCTCTCACCATCCTCTACATGCTTTAGTCCTTCACAAAGACAGAGAAGAGAAATCTCACAATACACAGCTTCCTCTTCTGAAACAGGCTGCTTCACTTTTCTTTTTTTTTCACTTTTTAAATCAATAAACCAAATTGAAGAGAAAGCAGTGTCCCGTGATTTTTCTTTTTTCTCTCTTCCCACACGGGATAATAGTCCACCTTTTTCTGAATAAAACAACTAAAATTAATGTTAATATAAAGATTTAAGGATATTACGATGAGTTTTATTTATCGGCTGTGAAAGTATAAGGACTTTTCCTGTCTTTTCTGTTCCTTCAGTCAGAGGTAAAACACATTGGGCTATTTCAGCTGGAGTTTATTTTGTTACAATTAATTCAGTATTGTGGTGCATTTGTGGTCGAATACATGTTAAAATTACATATTTCAAGGAAGAGGGTAAGCAAATCAATATAACTCAACTTTTGTTGTTTTTCATGCATTAATAATACTACGTATAAGATATTATGTTGCTTTTTATTTATTTTTTTGGTTGTTTATTTGTTTTGTTTTTTTGTTTGCCGCAAAGAACAATAAGGAGGCTATGGTTAAGGTTTATACTAATCTAGGAGCGATTGGTTCATAACAGCAGATTGGGTTGAAAACTAGCAGGATGAAACAAAAAGACCTGCAGATCTGCTGTGGGTTGACAAATGTAATCATGTTTGACTTAAGCTGCAGTACTAATGCCCCCAGAGTAAACAAAGCCCCCCAGGTTGATAGGGAGTTTAGTGACAGATGTTACGCTTGCAGGGCTGGTGAAGGAAGGTGTTTCTGGCGTGGGGTCCATGGCGAGGGGCCTGCTCCCTCGTACGGTTTTGGCGTTGGATGTGGTTGCGGCTCAGATGGCGCCGTTCCATGCGAGCTTTGTAACGCTGGACCCTGGCCACCTGAGTGACCTTGGCCAGAACACCGGCCTGTGCGGCTGCTCCACGGCTCACCCTGGTGGGCATAGCTGGAGGAGCGACGGGTTCAGACCCTCTGCTGCGAAAGGAAAACAAACAAGCAACAACAAAAAAATGTATGTAAGTGGCAGAAATGTCATTATTTATGCTGAGGCAGGTGAAAGTCAAGTTCAGCATTCATGAATATTTCTCACCTTACGCTGCTCGCCAGGCTGACAAGGCTCTCCTCCCCCACCACAGACAGGTTGC
>JAOXNZ010000210.1:14602816-14616374 GCA_028566095.1 Kryptolebias brasiliensis
GAGGAAGTCTGTGTTGCACAAGTTAAAACAAATATTTTCCTTCAAATAAGACATTTAAAACAAAAGAAATCTGCAAGTAATTATAAAAGGAGAGAAAATTACTCTCTTATATGTTTATGACAAGTGTTTTTTTTTTATGTCAGCACTATTTTATACCATAACTTTAAATTTTCTTCAGAAAATACAGTTCTGACCTTTCGTGGTACCGTGAGTGTGTGTTGGACCGTGGTTTCATTTGTAAGGAAGCCTGCAGGTAAAAACCGTTCTCTTTGGTTTGTGAGCTAACATTGAATTTCACCACCCGCACATACTGTAAAAATAGAAAATGTTTCCATCTGTGTGAGACAGGCGAGTGTTTGTTCATAATCCAGGCAGCTGCCTGGTCAAGTGTTTGTTTAGCCCGCCCTGCAACACAACAAACCGTGGACAAATATCATAAGAGCTGCCAGTAATTATCACTTGATGATAGATTTGAAAAGAAAAACGTACATTTGGTTTGCATTATTTTCACTGTCACTGAACAAGAGCAAATAAACCTGAAAACATGAACAAAAAAAAAAAAGTTTCAGCAGCTGAGCTATGAATAAAAGATGATGGTGGCTATAACTCAGTTGGTTTTACAGATATCGAGCACAAATTAGATGTTTTGGTAGCTGAGCATCAGTCACAACCCTCTCAGAAAATGACTACATCGCCATCATTTCTAAACATAATCTTAGAGACTTCTTAGTCCAAAACTCCAGCATGAAAAGATGCCGGGTGATATCCATTCGGGAAAGCTAGGTCTTTAATTTCCTGCAAACTATTCTGTTCTCCTGTTTTAAGGAAGGGAAGGTGAAGAAAGGATCTAAGGAAGCTTCTTTCAGCTCAACATAACGATGAGAGTTGCTGCAGTGAGTCTGTTGAGTCGCTGTTTTGGGTAAAAATGCAACCATATAGTGAAACGAGTAAGAGACAGAAGTCTTAAACTGATTTTTTTAAAATAAAAGTAAAACAAAAATAAAAAAATACTCTTCTCAGCAAGTTTGAAGGTGTAATATTAATATTCTGAGGGTCAGCTCATTGTAATTTATGTGGATCCATTTTCCAATTAAAATGAGCGTTTTTTTATTTGGAAAAAAAGTAAAATATAATAAGTAATGTTTATTTTAGTGTATTATATATGATACAGGAAATGATCCAAATGGCTTCCTGGGCTGTTTGTAGCTTTCAGTCTGGTCAGCATGACGGCTGCTTCTTTCTTCACCGAACAAATTGTGTGTGTGTGTGTGTGTGTGTGTGTATGTTTGTGTGTTTGTGAGCGCGTCAGACTTGAACAAAAGAATGTGTTCAAACTGCAAAGTGTGTGAAAGAGTGAGTGTCCAGATGACCTGCTCTGCATTCCTCTGGGATAATCTTATCTTCCTCCTGGTGGACCTCTGAACTGTAGGGCAACATTAACACACACACACACACACTCCGGTCTGCATGTACAAACAAGTAAACAAACACACAGGGCTAAAAAAGCTTGAAACAAATGAAATGTGTCAAAGATAATCTCCCGATTCTCTGAGACAGAGACGAAAGGTTGCAAATTTTGTTTTCGTTGTGTCTTCAGAAGCCTTTGATTTGGTCACTTACTTTCTAAAGGTGAAAACAACTCATCTAAACACTGAATGTACCTGTCCTCTGAGCTGAGTGAATGTAACAATGTGCCTGATTGATTAAAAACTATGAAGGAGGTTTGGAAATGTAAAGTGAGGCTTTAAGCTGCACTTGAGAAAAAAAGCAAAAACAAAAGAAAACCTGACAATAGGGCCTTTGGGAGGGTGTTGCCTCCATTTATATACATGTCAAAGGTCAACACAGACAAACACCATCAGCAAAGTCAGATGATGACAAACTGACTTAAAACTTTAAAATTATGTTCAGGAATGAATGTGAACTTTATTATGAATAATAATCTTAAAGAGATGGGTTCAGATGTTCACTAAATCACGCACTGATATGCTATAAAGCGTGAAGTCATCATGCTGTCTTTGCAGCATTTTCTTCTTTTAATAAACTGTACAAGCTGTAATATCCATGTGACCCATCTCTGCAGACATAAAAAAAAGACCTGCTAACTTAGGTCAGCGCTGATTCCTTTTGTTGCAGAGGAGACGCCACAACAGTGTTGCACTAAATCTACAAAAGGTTATCGTTTCCAACAAGACCGCCTGCATGTTTCAGCCATCACAAACACACAAAGGTCTCCTCCGCTTTCTAAATACAAATCTGTTTCTGATAAGGAGGGTTTTGTTTCAGATTTGAATGAATCGAACAGTTCGTGATTAAGGGCCAAACGTTCCTTGGTGGAATGCATGTCGCCCGCCGCCTTTCGTGCGAGAGATTTAAACAAGAGTTGTTTTATGCAGGAAAGGGACAGCGATCTAGCTGTTTTGGTCAAATCTTGTAAAGGACGTCATGAGTGATCTCAGGCGATGTTGTGAGCTCTCACAAGATGCGACAGTGCTCAGAGAATGTGCTGAGGATGACTCTCAGCTACTACCACACCAAATTTTAGCTCAGTGCCTGTAAACATTGACTGAGTTGGAGCTATATTTGGGTTGGCTAATGATGATCTGCTGTGGTGGCCATCCTGAATGAAGTCAGCTCCAAAAGTTATTCAGCTGCAGATGTCCAACCAGTGATGACTTTCTGACAGTTTCATTAAAATCCAACTACTGGTTCGTGAGGTCTTTTTCTAACGCTACAGACAAACGAACAGCAATACGGCTGGGAAGAAAACAGACGACCTACTTCGTGTCACCGTTTCTGTTTTAGGCCATTTTGATACAGTTTCCAGCACAAAATGAGAGAAAACTGTCCGATCTGCCCCTGAGGCCACAGAAGAAGGAACATCTGTTCCATGTTCTTGTGTCCTCAGTGTGTCATGAGGTCAGTCCTGCCTGTTGTAACACAAAGTGTCTGCCTCATTCAGCAGCTTCAGCACAGTCTAATCACCTGTTTTCACTCTTAAACTCTGTCATGTGGTCAATGCTCCAGTTTGTGTGTTTAAAAAAAAAAACTTGCACCAAACTGTTACTTTAAACCCTGGGAATCAGCATTATGACAGAAATGTGTTTTGTCTTCTTATTTGGCTACTGTCCTGCCCTCCTGACCCCTCACCCCCCCACCCCCCTCCAGTCTACGTGGCGTCAACGAGGACTCTAACGACGTGTGAACTACTGCTTATGCCGTGACAATGGACACGTGCACAGCCCCCTCATCCAGCAGTCCCCAGGCTGCTGAAGAGGAGGATCTTTGCAATGCTAAACTGCACCACTAAAGACCGAGACATTCCTGTCTGATGAAGGGCTGCCACCTGATATTCAGCCTCTCAGGATTTACGCGCCAATAGGATGCAGCTAAATCAATCAAAACCTGACGCGTTCGCGCGCTTAATGATGTGTATTTTGCTTGTTAACAAAACACAATGTCTGATATGGTAAGGCTGGAGTTCCTGCACTGGTGAGACGCCAGAAGTTTGATTAAAAAAGTAACCAATGTCAAAATCATCATCATCATCATAATAATTTGGGATTGTAGACAAAGCGCATCCCGTGGCGGCCATGCGTCATTTCACCTGAAACACCCGATTTAACAGCTTTGCTTCTACATCATCATGTGGTTCTTGTCGCCTTGTTTTATTCTTGGCCTCATTTCATGCTGCGGACAAGCTGGAGAGCAGTGTCACCATCTATTCACACCGGTTTACTCCCTGCCGAGAGGGGAGAACAGATGCGCGCGTGTGTGTGTGGTAGTGTGTGTGTGTGTGTGTGGGGGGGGGGGGGATCCTCGAAAATGTCTTCCTTACATTTTTGTGCTCTTTACATCTGTTAGTTCAAAGTGGTAAATTCGTTTCTTAATTTCAGCACGATTCGAGGTTATAATCATACGGTCTCTTAGTGTGAGGGGGTTAAAGATGAGGGCATTTGTTTCTCTCGGGCATTATGTTTTTGGACAAGCCTCTCGTCTGCTGCAAGAGCCGAAAGAGGAGGCTCCATCTTATTCGGGATTGCGCGGAGGGTGGTGGTTTTTAACAAAGAATTCAAGCAGTTAAAGTTTAAAACTGGCGAGCCGTGAAACGCGCAGTCAGACCTGCACTTTGCTGCAGCCTTTGGCACCTGTGGCGAGAGGAGACGGTGGCGCCGCGCCTTGACGCACACGGGGTGTGTCCGTGGGCGGAGACCTGCCCACCCACCCGCTGCTCCTGCCCGCTATATGAAGGAGGAAACTTTAACAAGACGCATGCAACAAGCCAGAGGAGAAGTGTTGGTCGCTGCAGACGTTTATTCTCCCTGTCTGGAAACCGTCCGAGGCGCATTTTGTTGCGGAAATAATTAAAGAGACCTTTATATCCCTAAGAGAAACTTGAGCTCATCATGCCTCGATCTTTTCTTGTGAAGAAGTACTTTTCCAGCAAGAAGCCTCATTACAGGGAGAGCCAACTGGACAGCCAAACTGGTAAGTTCTTTTATTGAGTGTAAGTCTTGTTTTAGGTAAACGGAGAGATGGAAACTGTACTGTCACATCTGCATGTAGCCACCAAATCTTAAAAAGGGCACGTCTAATCACCTGGAAAAGCTGGATGATCAGACTTGTGATGAATGCAGTAACATGAGAGCAAGAATGAAAACCAGTTTGGATTATCTGCATTAACCAACCTGATTTTATTTCCTCTGCAGCTGTTGTCCCAGAAAGCTTCCCCCGAGCTGAACTTCCAACACAGGACAACAGTTCTGCGATGACCTGCCATCCCGGCAGCCCGATCTCCACCCCCATGGATGCCCTGCCTGCACCGCTCTCCCCGATCGCTCCCGTGTCCTTGCCTCCATCACTGCTGCACCCTCTGGACCTCAGCAGTTCCCCCTCCAGCAGCAGCAACAGCAGCAGTGAGGAAGAGGAAGACGGAGGCCGTACCTCAGACCCCCCCAGTCCAGATGCAGTTCAGCACATCTACTACTGCCTCCACTGCAGTAAGAGCTACAGCAGCCTGTCGACGCTCTCCCATCATCAGGCGTCCCACCACCAGATCTCCCCACCAGACCCAATGCCGCAGACCACCTCCGTGACCCCTGAGGTCTCTGCACGCCCAGCTTTTCACTGCAAACACTGCCCCAAAGAGTACACCAGCCTGGGGGCCCTGAAGATGCACATTCGCTCTCACACTCTGCCCTGTGTGTGTCCCACCTGCGGGAAGGCCTTCTCCAGGCCGTGGCTGCTCAGAGGACACATTCGCACACACACAGGTAACACACTACTGTTTTCACCCCATTGGCTTGTTAATGTAACAGCTAGTTGCACCTTGATATTTATTGAGCAAATGTTATCTCTCAGCAGAGGACAATCTAATCTCAGCCTCACAGTTTGTCTGCATAAAAACACCCTGCATTAACTAAACTGGGGTGTTTTTTTTGTTGTGTTAAGTTCTTTTGTTGCTTCCCTGTAGTGGATTTGAAAAACAATCACCAGGAGGATAAAGCTTAATGTATTTAAAGTGTTTTTTTCTGGTGCTGACGCTTTCCCCTTCTCAACTAGGTGAGCGTCCCTTCGCTTGTCAGCACTGCAACCGGGCCTTTGCTGATCGCTCCAACCTGCGCGCACACCTGCAAACCCACTCTGAGGTGAAGAAGTACCAGTGTGGCTCCTGCTCGCGGACCTTCAGCCGCATGTCCCTGCTGCACAAACACAGCGCCTCCGGCTGCTGTCTTGGCTCTTAGGCTCACATTCCCTGAACTGATTCTGTTCTCCTGTGACAAGAGCCAACGCACACAGAAAACATGAGGATATCAGGCTGTGTAAAAATGCAGCTCTGCTTTTATGAAACAACTTCTTCTCAAGTGCCTTAAATTCCCAGTTCAGTTAGTCAAATCTGAGATCTCCCTGGTATCTGCTGCATCCTGTCAACTGCATGTCTGTGTGTGATTTGGGGGCAGCTGAACATGCAGTTAATTCCCAGGAAACTTCATTGGTGCCGGCCGGTCCGGGACTCTGGCCACGTCGCAGCTGCTTGGGTGTGTTTGTGTGTGTGTATGCGGGGATGTCATTCCTCACTACACTATACATGCATGATGTGTGGGTGTTGAGACAGCTGTCTGTGCACCGTGGAGGCAGGGTGCTGAGAGATGTGATAGCTGCTACCTCCTCGACAGGTGACGCACACACACAATAACACCCGCTTCGGTCGCCCCTCCTCATGCCACAGACTCTTATGTGTTCTAGGGCATAAAAAACCCCCACGTGATCTTGACCAATTTTGTTCTAAACTATGTCTGATCTGCCGTTTGTATAACGCATTTTGCTAAAAGTGCTTTTTTGTTTTTGAAACGTGTTTTATGTTCTTGCCATTTGTAAATAAAAAGCTTTTTTTTAAAAACAACTCTAGCTTGTGTGTGTGTGTCCTTTTTAATGCAACAGTATTTCAACAGGTATTGTATTGACATTCAAAGTTCATTAGGACATGCATGACAGTTTCTGAATGGGAAGACAGAGCTGTGCACTCTTGTATGGGGTCGGTGTGTGTTCGGGGGAGAGGTTTATGGGATGTTGAGTGATAAGGGGAACACCTGCACACACCTGCTGGGCTGTTGGAAAACGTGGAGAACACACACCGAGCAGGTGGGTGGGTGGGGGGGGGGGTAGAAGCTGAGTAAAGGGAGGAAAAAAGAGGCCAAGTTTTGCAAAGCGGAATCACTGTGAAATTAGCGAGTGTGAGAATCCCACTGACCCATTTCCTGCTGCACTGAGAGTCAACTTCCAGCTCAGGCTGAACATCCAGGCACCCCTCTTCCCCTTCCCTTCTGACCCACACACTGACGCCAGCCTGTCTTGGTGAGGTAACAGCATTTCCTCTGGTAGCTCTTGTGTTGAAAGGTGCATGCGTGCACGTGTGTGGAAGGGGGCGCACAGAAAGCCTGAGATCAGATTGCATGACTAAGCTTGCTCAATGTAAACACCATCCTAAAGGCTGCACATATCCACTGAATAATGACGCCTGCTTTGATGAGAAGAACAGGGTTTTTTTTTATACAAGTCTGCCTTCTTTCAGCTCTTGCCAGGTGAGAAGTGAAGTCATTCTGGCTGCTGCACACCTACGCAGGTGATGAGAGGCCTGTGTATCTTGAACAGATACACAGAGGAGAGAGAAGGCACATAACTTGTCAAAATATTTCTATAGTGATATCAAATTCCTCCATGGGAACATCTAAACTCCACAACCTGCAAATAAACTGTCATTCCTCATCTGCTTCGGCCGTTTTGAAATCAAACTCTTGACATCTCGCTGGGGGGAAACATTTTTTTGGTTTGGAGAGCGTAGGAGGCAGTCCGTGGCTTTCTCGCTCTGAGGCAGTGAGATCACTGGAGCCGTCGCCTTTCTTTTTCAACGTCTGTTGGTATCATATTGGTTTTCTCAAAGTATTTTAATGTTCACGGTGTCACGCATGCGTCTCCCTGACTAATTTGACATTCCTGAGCCATTAGCGACAGACATACAACACCACCGTCCAACAGGAGGGAGGGCTGCTCGATCTGTTGTCCCTGCACTTTGCTCCTAAATCAAAGTAATAATTAGATTTCCTCATAACAGGAAATAAAGTACTGCTGACCTAATTACAAAGACAAGGGGGACTTTCTAATGACAAGCACTTTCTAATGAAATTTGGTTTTGTGTATAGAAAAGTTGATACTTGACAGTTTGCATTTTGTTCTGTCACAGGAGAAATCTTTGTTTCTCTCCAAACAAACATCTTTTTTGGAGTCAAAAGAGGGACTTGACATGTTTGTTGGATGCTCTGCAAGGCTGTATAAACTTGGAGTTCAAGCAACAGGAAGTAACCGAATGAAGCAACAATCACACCAAGTTTTTCCAAATTCAAAGTCAAACATTTTTGAGAGCAGAACCTGGAGATGTCCCTTTATGCTAATTTAAATGCATCTATTTGTAGAAATGTTTAGAACAGGAAGTGGCTTGCCAGTATTGTGCAAACACAACCCCTCCACAAACAAAAAGCACTGACAGAAAGCATCTGGCTTGTACGAGGGATTTTGTTGGTCTCCGTTCTGCCAGGAGGGTCATCGTGGTCCATACTCAGGAGGAGAGAGTGTATTACTGAAATCAGAGCTGTCAGGGTTTGCAGAGCTGATTCACTGGAGGATCAGATTCAAGCCAGGAGGGTTAAGTCACTAGGATAAAGTTTCCAACCCTCTTACAAGCTGCAGAGCTCTTACACAATTGCCCCAACCCTCAGCGCCAACATTCTCCGCTGGTGCTCTCCTCCAGCTTTGTCCTTTTAAAAAAAAAAAAATCTCAAATTGACTCCAGCCTCATGTACAAAACTATGAAGCATGCATGAGAGAAGAAATCAGTTTGCAGGAGAGGGAGATGATTTTGGGATAAGGGGAGGAGGTAAGCAACAGGAGAGACTGGACATTGGAAGAGGAGAGGGGTGGGGGTACTTGGTGAGTGTCTGCAGAAGAATGGTTGTTTCTGTTTTCAGGCCATTAATCAAATCAGTAGGGAGTTGAATTTACTGAGGAATGCCACATGTTGCAATGCAGACTTGATCAATGACATGTGCTAAGAGGACATGCTCACTGTGGATGCTGCTGAACACGTCTTCCTTACCCAGGTCTCCCCGAAAAGGAGTTTCTATTCAAAACTCACAACAGTGCACAATTCTCCCTTTTAGAAAATCTATCACCAGAACCTTCAGGAATGTGCATTACTTTGTCACACATGCACACAAAGTACTCACATCTCTGCACAAGTGAATCAGTTTTACCCAAGGACAGGAAATGGCCTTCAGGAGGGGGTACGTGCCATTTCCTGTCCAACTCTGCACCCCTGCTGTCCCCTTCAATAGAGTGTGTGTGAATCATGCTTTCCTCTTCAACACTGAGGCTCTGTCCCACAGGGTCAGAGGGCAGAGGATGAGCTGTAAAGACACAGGAGGATAAACAAATGACATACACCGTCTGTAATGGAGGTTTCCAACTTTGTGACAAACAGCTGTGAACATGCATGTTTCTCTTGGCCCTGAACATTTAGGGGAACACATGAGCTACGCTGGAGAGCAGGTGTGTACCGAAGACCTGCAGAGGAAAGAGACTAGAGGCGCAATGAGGATGTGAGGACATCTCTGATAAGTGAATCATTTTGTCAAAATTAGAGGAGGATAACCAGGTTGGAAAAAAACACAGGTTTGCATTTAATCTGATTAATTTGTTAAAAACAAATAAGGTACCTTCAAATTGTCAAACCGTGATGTTAATGGCATATTTCAGCTCTTTCGAAATGGGGTTTGAAGGGCTATGATCAATCTTACCTGTTGTAGATAGCTCTTTGAATGACCTTAGTTTAATTTTACTGGGACCAACAAGCTAACAGCTAGTCTAAAAAGGGTCAAGATCAAAGTGGATCAGTGTTTTCTTAAAACAACTTTAATCTCATACCCATTTGTTTGAACGCTTTTTTTATTTAGATTTTTTAGATAAATCTTTATACTGCTGTCAGTTTTGTAATTCACTGTTATTCTAGCAGAAATATTCTGATATTCCTTCTGGAAGTACCTGCAAGTGCTACAGCTAGCTGCTGCTATTTGTACCATAAACCATAAAATTCTACTTAAATTGGAAATTGACAGTGAAGTAATGGTGCATAAAATAGTGTTTGCATGAACTGTTATGATATTGCTTCTTAGACTGAAGTTGTTTTAAGATAACAGCATTCCACTTTGGCCTTACCCCTGCTCTGACTAGCTCATCAAAATGGTAACAAATTAAACTCTGTTCTTTAAACTGAGGCTGTTTAAGGAGCTATCGGCAACAAGTAAGATAATAATTGGTCATAACCTTTCCAGAGAACCCCACTTTAAAAGATCTGAACTATGGATTTAAGATGTTGTCATATGGCATGATGAATATTTATATTTCTGAAAGCATAGTTAGTTCTGACTGATACTGACATATTATTTTCCAGATGTTGTCTCCTTTTGGTAGGCCCTTAAGCATTTTGGCAAAAAGATACTAAACCACACCCTGCACACTGTATTCCGACAGCATGGCTTCACAGTAAAAAGAGTGAGTATTAATCTGACCTGCATGCTGTCAGGATTTAAAATCCATTGAAAAACATTTAGTCATTATTGAAACAAAAATATGACAAAGTAAATCTCGTGAGTGAACCTTTGAGTTGCTAAAACATTAGATTAAATGTGAATGAGTAAATATTTCACTTCCCAGTGCCTAAACGCTTACAGATTATTGTTTAAAAATTAGGAGATTCAAGAAAGTAGCAAACGCGACATTTATACCACATTTGAACTATTTCCTCTTTTACAGAACTGTCACATTTCTTACTTTTAAAACCTGAAATGTCGGCTTTAAGCTATTTTCAGTGAAGACATTAAGCAGTTAGCAAATACTGCATTGTGTTTGGTTTTGTTTTGGTACACTGTGAACTGTTTCGGAACCAGTGTTGAACAGAACTGCATCAAACGGTACAGATCCACTGCTGCTCCGTGTCACAGTGACCTCTGTGTGGATCACACATCTTAGAGCGTTTTGCTGCAGTGTCCCCATACATCTGGAAAAATAACACTTAATTCACTTTGCATGATGTAACACAAATAAACAAGTAGAGAACCTGGTTCACAGGTTAATCTTAACGAAGATATCATATCAGAACATATAATAAACATGATTTTTTTTTATCCACATGTCCTTCAGAGGTGTCAGAATTTAATTTTGCTTTCATGGCAAAACTTATTTGCAATAGAGAATGAGCAAATGCTGAAGAATCAGTGTCTTTAATTATAGCTGCTAAACTCTTCAGTGTTTTAGCTGGGTGACCTCAGTCTTGCAGAGCAAAGGGTCTGTGATTTCATCAGTCACAATCAAACACTCCTAATTTCACAGACTATTCCCTCTTCACCCAGATGGGGAAAACGTTCCTTGAAAGGAGCCTCAAGGAAGTTTGATTTGGCAACACAAGTCCCTCAAACTCTACCTTGCGCATGCTGTTGTTGGAAAAAAAATTTTTTTGTGGCGCTGCTATATTTTCCAGCTGTGAGCCACCGGGGACAAATGTGGTGCCAGAGAGGCCGTGTGAGGGAAGAGTGTGCACGAATCACACAAATCACGACGCCAACAAGTCACAACATGAGAGAAGAGAGGGATGTGGCAAAGAAAAGTATCAGAACATGTATAGTAAATGGCTGAGCAAAGTAGTGAACAACCAAAGTAGGAAGCATGAGAATACACAGAGATTTGCGTGGACCCACAGATCTGTTATTTATGATTTTTATGATGGAACGGGAGACTAAATGCCATCAGAACAGGGAAATCTCCTGAAGACTCAACTATTCAGAGAAAACTTATCTTCTTCAACACCAACTCACCGTGCCTCCATTTTCTGTATATATTTATTTATATACTGGAAATATCTGTCACTTAAAGCATTCTCAGGTCTTTATACTCATGTTTAAATGTTGTTTCTCACCTTTAAGTTGATTTTGGATAAATAAAAGCCTTTGTATCTCTAAATGACGAAATGTAATTTAATGTAAGATAATGTTACGCACGGCAGAGGCTGTTTTTCTCCTTTCATTTGCCCCTCTCTTCTTTCTTACCTCATGATGCGTCATTCTTTCTAACCCCCCAACTCTGTTTTGTTTCTTTCTTTTCTTTTTCTTTCTTTCTTTTTTTTTTTTAAACCACAGGTATTCAGGTATTTGCCCTCAGGTAGCTGCTGGAGCTGCTGAGAGGTGCAAGGTGCACTTTTGTTTTCCTGTCAGGACCTGTGTGGGCCCAGGGGGGCACCAGCCGAAAGACCGGGACAGTCCTATTGTCCCGAAGCATTCCACTAAAGGAAGGAGCGAGGGAGCTGCTGATGCAGGACAGGGGGCCTAAGACTGGGAGGGGGAGAACAACCTTTTGAGTGAGGATCCAGATTGTATGTGTTGCTGCAAAGAGCACAGATTGCCTCCCCTCCCCTCCTCCCCCGTCTCGTCTCGTCCTATCCTGTGCCTTGACGTGCCGCTGGGCAAGAAAATGCACCTGCCTGAAATCCACACCTCGGGGCCTGACGTCTATCACCTCCATCTCCACGGTTTTACAGAAACACTACATGCTCCACACACACACACGTTTACCCTCCTAACAAGGGACCTCCAGCTTCAATACACCTTTGAAAATGTACATTTAGGATAATTTAAAGTAACTATTTGATTGTCTTTGGAGAGTTGAGCTGGACTAATGCAAAATTCAGACATTATCACGCATACATTTTTTTTCCCAGGTTTAAAAAACGTTGACTCCAAATGACATTTTCTGACTCTAAGAGCAAGTTCAGTGAAATCTGATCACTTTTGGGAGTTGTTGCTTGATTGAGACTATAAATGAAGAAAAAAGACATCTGAAGGTGGACACGAGGCTTTCAGATTTCTATACATATTAGTACATATCACTTAAATCAAAATGATCAGCTGCTGCATCATGATGTGGACAGTGAGGGAGGACGAATGCGTCAGAAAGATTCTCGCTAAATTGGTGGAGTGATCACAGAAACACAGACAACATCTGTGGATTATTTAAATCTGTGAAAAGTTCTCTGAAGTCGTTGTCTTTGTTTGCACAGTAAGACTAAGCAGCAAATGCATGGCAGTGAAAGACAAAAAGCAAAAAGTGCAGTTGAGATAAATAAAAGTCTAAGATTGTAGAAGCAATCACATTTGTAAGCAAACAATCATGGATCAAAAATGCATACAAGCAAAACACCTGAATTCTAGATAAAATAAAGGGTAGGGGACATGTCCTTTAATGTGAGGGATTCTTATTTCTGATTTTAAACACCCAGAGAACTAGTTGCATCCTGGGAACATTTCAAAAGGACAAGACTACAAACTGCAACACTAAACACTAAAAACAGATGGCATTACACTGTATGCTTAAGATCTATTATCTAAAATGTTTCACTTTCTCTTAAAGAAATAAAAAAGTGAGCTGTGCCGACCAGAGTAGATACAGCAGTTATGTCAACTGCACTCATTTGATGCTGGACTGATTGTTGATAAAGAGACTTAGCGGGTTCTTTGACCAAGAAGAGTTTTTATAGTGGGATATGGTCAGTCAAGATCAATAGGTTTAGTTAGTTCAGCAGGTCTTAAACATGTGATCAAGTAGCTGTGTATTTGCGTTAAACCTTGACCTGTATGTCTAATGGAGACCAGAACACAACTGTTAATCTGGAAACATAATAAGCTAATAAACTGGTGAAACTAATTTTATTAATTTACTAACAATGCTGAGAGATCAGACACTGGATGGTTTAAACAAGATAACTGACCTCTCCAAACAGAGGCTCCTATAGCAGAACAACATTTAAACTTATGATGAGCCTGGGATAAAAAGTTATTTTTGTTTTTATTTCTAAAGCTATGACACAAGTTGAATTACAGCCTTTATTACTAAGTGTTAAATTTGTATTATTTTTAAACAATGATGAATATTTGTTTAATATAAAAAACTTTGATTT
>JAOXNZ010000210.1:14659503-14670461 GCA_028566095.1 Kryptolebias brasiliensis
GAGACCTCCTCCTCTGTTTAATGTTGGTTTCTCTCTTTTGACATAGATGGCTTCCTTTACCCCCCTCTCAAACCATCAGTGAGTCAGGCTAACAAGGACCCTAATGATCCTCTATTGTTAGGAGAGAGAGGACAATCTGCATGTGAATCCAGCTTACAGAACACCTCAGCTTTAAAAGCTCAAACTCCACTCTGTTTTTGAATTGAGAAAGCAAAATGTCTTCAACTACAAAACTGAAGTCCAGTTGTTTCTGTTTTTAACCTTTTTGGATTTACCATGTCCTGGATGGCTGAGAATCTACACCAGCATATGTCATCATTAATGTTTCAGTTTGTGGCCTCTGTAAGCTTGATTGGTTATCAATAAACAATAAAAATTATTTTATTGTTCAGGGGGGTTTTAAACCCCCTGAACAATAAAATAATTTTGGAAACGGTGACCCAAACTGATGATTAACAAACTTTAAATCAAATATAGAATAAATCCCTAAATTATTAGCAAAAATAACTTAAATTGATAGAATCAGGGATTTCAGATTTGATGTAAATGATCAGAACCTTCTTTTAAAGTGTGGGGTGTCATTACGCCATGATCTAACGAGCTCTCTGAAGCCTTCTCAAAAACTAGCTGTAATTGTGTTTAACATGTAATAAGTAAATATATATATAATATACATGTGTTACTGATTTTTATTACTAGCACGTACACATATTGTCTGAAGTAAACTAAGTCTTTTAAACATTTCTGCTAAAGCATTTTCTGTGTTTTCATTTTATTGAAGGCAATAACCAAAATAAGGCAAATCTGTGGGGTAAATGGAGCTAAGCTTTTAAACAAAAACTAGAAAATGAGTTAAATGGATGGCTTAGTGTCTGTCACATGTGATTTTTAAAAATTAAATTCTCTGTTTTGTGTCATGCTTGAGGATGCCACTTTTGAAATAAAAAGCTTCTGCATCTGATGAAGTCTTTTAAACAGTACAAGTCCTTATTCAGAGTTGTGTTTTCACACTCTTGATAGGTTAATGTTCTTGTTTCAACTCTGTTTTTTTTCCCTCTGGTCTCTGACCAAAAAAAGAAACTTCAAAGTTGATATTCAAATAATTTATTGTTAACCGTCCAACAACGACAACAAAGAAAAACGTACAAATCAGTCAAGCACAAATACCATTACTGTCTTTTTAGAGTCAGAAAATTACAAACGTAAAATAAAAATGATCTTCTGCACACATCACCCTAAACTTCCACAGCAGCACAGGTGTTGTCACAGCAAAAAGCATCGCAGCAAATCTATTATTCACACTGAATGTTGGTGCAAAAGAGCAGACTTCACATAAAACAACACTGTAAGGGATAATATACTTTATATTAAAAGGCAGAAAAAGCAAAACTTTAAATTCAGCTTCCTATTTAGTGTTTTAAAGTAAAGCATACACACAACAGCTTTGACTCTCTTGGATGTAGCTGTGCACAGGTTCTTATTATTAATAAATTTATTAACAAAAAATTTAAGCCAATCCTGTGAACAGCAACAAAGTACATTGTTAGGAGGATGGTACTCGAAGGAATAAAGGATAAAAATCTAATTAGACATATATTTGTAAGTGAGTCAAATTTCTTCACATGACAACAAAGTGTATTTATATCTGCTTACAAGTGTGCTAGAAACCATTGCAATATTAACATTTGTATGACGCTTCTAAAACCAATAATTGATGCCATAAAATATTCTAAAAGTTCAGTTTAGAAGTTATTTTACCTCACAGCACAAATTTGAACAGGATTTCTAAAACGTGTTGAACAATGAGGAAAAATATGATAGAAATGTTGAGGTTTTTTTTGTGTAGAATTTTGAAAAACGCTAAAATACAATCTGTGTTGGTCCTCATACTTGTGTTTTATCTCATATCTTATTTACAATAGTAAGTGAGCTACAGGTAAGGTCAAGGTGAATTCATGAAACAGAATATTTAGTCATGCTGGCAGATAGCGGAAACCCTTTAGGTTTCACTTGTCTTTCAGTTTGTTTTGGCTCCACAACACGGTTATTCAGTCAAATGGTTCAGTTTAATTTATCATCCAATACAAGCAAATGTACTAAAAATGGTGCCTTGTACTGAAGACTCAGAAGAGTCAGTGGACTTGAGATGCAACTTTCCCAGAGTTTAGGGTTCTGTCTCCTCAAAATGGCAGGACATGTGAACTAAAAAATCGGCTATGAAACCAGATTTATTTTTGCCACACACGCATGTGTCTATTATTCCTTCTACTTATATTGGCATTTCTTTTTGTACATTTTTGTTTTCATCAGCCCTGACTGTCTCAGTTCTTGTCTGCTCCAGGTTCTCCTCAGAGGAGCAAACGATGCGCTGTATGCCCTGGGCAAAAACCTTTTGCTGCAACTGGGTGCTGAGATCCAGTAGGTCAAAGGAATCAGAGGAGAAGAGGCTATCCTCGCTCACCACGCTGGAAGGGCGGCTGTGGCAGCCCTCAGCGCCCCCTGTGGCCTGTAGGAGCTGATGCAGAGCCTCCGGGAACATCACGGGGGCTGGACAGAACGATGAGTTGGGGTTGTCGGGAAGATCCAGACTGCGGGAGAACTTGCCATTACGTTTAAGAATACCTTTGCGTCTCCTCACTGCTTCTGTGCGCATGCTGGGACTGTCTTCTGCAACTGGGAAAGATGTGTGCTGTTTGTGGGAGCCTGACTGGCCTGCGTTGCTCTCTTTGACTCCTGCTTCAGAGCCTTTTCCTTTAGGGCTATAACCCAACTCCCCTACATACAAGTTCTTCAGTATTCCTTTCTTTGGCATCTTAGATGAAGGCTGACTGAATGTAGAGGGATGTGGAAGGCCTTTGAACAAGTTTTCAGTGTCTGTGTGAGGAAGTGTTTGTGTCCGATGAGGTTGAGGCAGTGTGCTACACTGCTGAGTGGAAACGTTCTCTTTTGTTAAGTTGTGAAAGACAGAATCTAAGCTCCTCTGGTGTTTTAGTATGCCTTTAGGTTTTTTTCTTTCAGTGGTCAAAGTCGACGAGGCAGCTGTTGAACAAACACCACCACAAGCTCCCAGGGAATTCTGGGGAATTACATTCTCTTTACGGGACTTCCTGAGGTTTGAAATTCCTCCACGTACCCTTCCTACTCCTCCACAATCACTCTTTAGAGGCGAGCTGAAGTAAAAAGCATCAGGACAGGAGAAGTCTGAGGTCTCTGAGTCGACAGTCATGTTTGCAGAAGCTCCGACCTGATTCTGCCAGTCGATGTACCGAGCCAGCAGGGGTGAAGGACAGTCTTGGTGTGGAGATGAAGGGCAGTCACACACGCTCTCTTCATAACCCCAGTTTACCCACCAGTGGTTGGCCACGTCCTCTATGGTGGCCCTCTCATTTGCACACACTGTCAACAACCAGTCAATAAGAGCACAGGCGTCTGGAGGGAACAGAGTCAACAGTTATATTTATAGCAGCTTAACTAACAGATAAAATGCAGTTAACACACAAAGAAACTACACTTGTAAAAAGGACCTTTGATAAATACTGTAAGGGTTTACCTGAGGGAGGGTTGGGTCTGCGATAGTGGCCTTGGCTGATCTGCTCTGTGAGCTTGGCGTGATTGGCCCCATCAAATGGCATGCTGCTGTAAACCAACGCGTAGAGCAAAACCCCCAGAGCCCAGCAGTCCACCTAACACATAAAAAATAAAACACTGAGCTTTACAAAACCTCAATGATGTATTACTTATATATGTAAGTACAAACAGATTCAATATCCTCTTTACTTTATTATAATTAGCAATGTAGAGCTGTTTGTTAAAATGTTTAAATGCAGAGGTTAATGACTTGAGAAGAGCATCAAGATGGTCTTTAGTTTAACCACTACTTGGATAATGGTTGTTTAACCTTCATCTTCATCTAGCTGGTGAAAAATGCCCTATAGCTGTTTTATTATCAAGTATTTAAGGCGTAGGCAGACTGTAAGGTTTCGTCTGTATGTATGCGTGTGTCTGATACCAAAAAAAATCTCATGAACCACTGGACAAATTTTAGTAGTACTTGGAGAAAATAATTATTGGATGAACATCTACAGTTGATTAACTTTTGGAGTCAACCCAATTCAGGATGGCTGCCACAGCCAATTGGCCTTAAAAAAAACACAAAAATGGTTTCACTTAGAAAACCTTGGATAAAGGAACCTAAAATAAACAACTGTTTTTTTGAGTCAGTCACCTCTGGTCCTTGGTATGGCAGCCCCTTCACTATCTCTGGGGAGGCATAAAGAGGACTTCCACAGTAGGTCTGCAGCAAAGAACCCCTCTGGAAGTTATTGGAAAGGCCAAAGTCAGCCAGCTGCAGAGAAGGAGAGATGAAGAAGAGTTAGTTACAACTGCTTGTATTCCTTCTATTCACAAACTATTCAATACAGTTAAATATTTATTAAATTATTGGATATAAAAATGGAAAAAAAACGACAAATAGCAACTCTTACATCAGGGGGAAAAGCTTAAAATGTGGCTCTGTCACGGCTGCTGCAGCAAACGTTGATTTCAGCGTGTGTGTTTGTGCGTTCACATGTTTGTGTGAACGCACAAACACGTGAAGAAGATTGTGGTTCAAATGGAGAAGCACAAACCATTAATCACACTACGAAAGCACAGATAGTCAGGTCTGCCTGTGTTCAACACAAAGTGCTTGAATATTGTGACATCCTGGACAAACGCTGGATTCCTTTTCAGTGAGTGTGTGCCGCCAACTTGGAGTCATGGTAGTGAAAGCACAACAACTCAACACTATATTTTTTTTAATGATCCAAAAATAGATACAGTATGTTGAGCTCTTGCCAATGGAAGTGTGAGTGAGGAAAGAGAGGAGCCAAAAACATTGAGCTGCTCACGCTTACGCAATGGAACAATCACTCACTCAAGGCTGCATACACACACACACACACACCTTGCTATCTGAAAAGATTATGAACATACATGCTAGTCAGAACCTCTGGTGTTAAAAATATTCAACATGACAGCTTTATTTCCAGAAGCAAACAGTAGAGACCTACTTACACAGGATGACACTGTGTAGACCAGGCAGCTCTGAGGGATCATTTATTCAGAGGCCATAACAATAACAATGTGTAGAATGAACACATGCCACTGTATGCTTGTGTATGTGTTGTTTGTAGGGTTTCTATTCTCACGTCAGTGCTTTGGCAGTGAGATTCCAGGTAATGAAAGCTGCTGGAAGATACAGTCTCACATCTAAACAAGCAAACAGTAAATAAAGCAGGCATCATCCAAAGAAAAACTCTGAAAGACTTCCAGAATGACTGGATATCTGCGGCTAAAAAGTACATAAAAAAAAGTCTGGCTCTTCAAAAGCAAAACTGGTGAGTCAAGACTTTTTGTACAGTACTTTATGGAGTGCTTTTTCTCTGCAACCATACATGGGAGCATTTAAAGGTCAATGTGGCTTTGAGTCAAACCACCAACTTTCTGACTGGAAGACAAACACTTGAGCCATGGTCATTCACAGGTCATTTTACCTGCGACAACCATTACCTAAATTTCAGTAAAGTACTGAATTGAAAAACAAAGACTACAAAACTGAATGTGTGCATATTTCCTCTGTTTTTTTGTGCCAAGTTTGAGCCAGGTAACTAGCTAGCATCAACCCAAGTTATAATTATCTGATAACGCAGACTTTGGGTTGTTTTTTTTAACCTATTAGTAGGATTAATTCAACAAATTGGTTATTTTATCCCAATTTTGGGGTTAAAAACTTCACTCAACCCTGGTCAGTTAAAACTACCCAGTGTTGGCTCGGTCCAGCCATTAAGGTTACATATTGGGTTGTTTTTAACCCAGCAGTTTTAGTGTGTAAATTATGCATGCTTCACATTAAAACACTCAGTGTACACACTACTGTCATGTGACCAAGACCCATAAAGGTTCACAAAACACTTCACGCTCTTTCTGTTTTCTTACACATGCCGCAAAGCAGCTATTGTGCAGACATAACACAAACATGCGTTGGTCATTTCCTGCTGCACATGCTGTGAAATGCCAGTTCTGTGAGCTTGTGCTTAATAAGTATGTACTGACTGAAAAACTGATGAGTGGTCTGCACAGTGTTTTCTTATTATTATTTTTGAACCATGTGCCAAGATAGCTGCTGGATTTCCTGCATTCCCCTTTGGCCTTGCACAGCTCCCATATAAGGACAGTAGCATCCAGACCAGGCAAAAAAAAAAAAAAGAAAATCTCCGGGGTTACTTTATAAGACCATCCACTGTGTTTATTCAGGTTCAACGTGATTGGTATAAAAACATTACTGTTGGCAGAAAGATCTCTGCATGTGCATTTTTATTTTTAGTGCTGAACATAGAAGCAATGGAAAACAATTGCCTCCTAAAATTTATTGACGAAGATGATAAATAGGAGCTCATAATGTGTTGAACTCTCAGGTCAGCAATGCTTTAAAAGTACTTGTTGCAAACTAGAAAATCAGGCATAAAACAGGTTTTTCTGAACTATATCAAATGGTGCAGTTTGAAAGAGTTTACATTAACACGTTAACCATTTTTATGAGGAAAAAAACTTGTGGGTATTTTGTTTCTTACTTCATGAATCTTTATTTGAACATTCTTCCTTTAACAGGAAACATGATAATTTTATTATAAAAATTGTTGGTATGTCATGAAAACTCATTAGACTCACCTTCACATTCAAATCTTGATCTAAAAGTATGTTCTCGAGCTTGAGGTCTCGATGCACAACACCATTCTGCAAGAAAGTTGAGAGTTTTTGGGATTGGAAAACCTTGACATAAGTCATTAAACAGAGGAAGAAGAGCTCTAACAGAAGAAAGAATTTAATGTTTCTTCAAATATTGAGTTTATTCATAGGAAAAGACAAAGTCCTAATAGATCAGTGTGGCTACTCAAGAGTGATGCAAAGAAACCAAAAGCATCACCTTTAATCACCGTTTCATCTTCTTCAGTGCCTTTACATTACGTGGAGGAAATGACCCATGACTTTTTAAAATGTTTATACGTGTATCAGATGAGCACAGACACAAACAAAATAAGCATATTTTCTATGTTGGTTTATTTTTACATTTACTGCTACAGCAAGTCCAAACTTTCATTCTTCTCTCGAAACACCGGAAAATATCTCTCTGTGTTCCCTGCATTCCTCTGAGGCACATTCAATCATTCATTCATGCCAGAATGTTCATGTCTATTTTGAGACAATATTCAGGGGGGCAGTAGGAGAACAACTCCCCCCTCCACCTTCCCTGCTATTTGCAGAAGCTGGCTGATAATTTCAGTTTAGTGTGAGGAATTTATGAAGAATCCAAACAAACAGAAACATCTATGTCACATCCTGCTCAGCTGACTAGCAGGTGCAGCTTCTCACAGCTCCTGTGCATTACTGGGATTTATGCATTTCCTGAGTAATTCCTGTTTTTTTCTTGGCGCAAATCTTAATCTTTTGTGGACAACAACAATCAAAACAAAGAAACAGAGAAGGATTTGTTTCCTTGCCAAGGCATACAATAACCATGATGGAAGCAGGTAAGTATGCCAGTGTGTGACTGCAAACAGCAAGTCAAAGCCTAATGTGATCTTAACCCAGAGAGATCTGAAAACTGTAGTCAAGTCTCGCTGCAATATTATGATTAGGATTTAGTGGATTTAGCAGGAAACTATTTGCTCAGCTGAACATTAAGCATACATGTGCTGCCCCAGTTTATGCGCAAATGTGGCATGTTTGAAGAACAGAAGCGTGTCACCTTGTGGCAGTAGTGGACTGCAGATGTAATCTGTCTGAAGATGCTTCGGGCTTCTGGTTCTGGCAGTCGTTTCCTCTCCTGGATGTAATCGTACAGTTCTCCTCTGCTGGCGTACTCCATCACTATCACGATCTTATCTCGGCTCTCAAACACTATCAACACAGAGCACGGGGAATGTTTAGGTGCAGTTTTATTCTGATGTGTTTATATTGTCACACACTCAGTCGATGCCTCATGTTTAAACTATCGAAAACAAAAAAGACGTTAATATGTGTGGAATGTGTAACATTTCTAAAGGCTTAACATGAATAACTGTTCACTGATTTATTGGTTTATTTGCTACTGACATCAACTATGTTTTGAAGAGTTTAAAATGAAGAAAATGTTTCACAGACGCCTGCCTCGGAAGCAAAAGGCGATGTTTTTGTGTGTATCTGTAGGCATGTTTATTTGTCTGTAGTGTTGGCAGGATCTTACAGTTTTGAGGCTGAGACTTTTTCTCTACTTTATTGTTGTATTAGGTGACATTTTTTTGTGTTTGACAGATTGGTAAAGCAATAAAAGTTTTTTTCTCAGTGTGCAATTTTAAGGGCAAACAGCAGCGGTCTACTTTTTGAGGTGCTCACTGTAGTGATGGAGGAAGAGGAATTGAGGACCCTGGTTGCTCAACTAAAGGCTGACAATGAGAAGATGAGTGCAGAGAATGCACCTGCTACATCTAGCTAGCGGTTGCTAGCCCTACTCGAACAGAGGCTAATGAAATGAAGGAGCTCTTAAAACAGCAGCAGGAGCAGCTTAATTTGCTTACCCAAAGCATTACCCTTCTCCAAACGGCACAAGAGCGCAGCCGCTCTCCATGTTGAGGCCCTATTATATGTCGATGGTGCCAGCAGTCCGGGCATATAGCTAGGGAGTGTGATGGGCCACATTTTGCCTTCCATCAACCGTCCTCTGTGTTAGCATCACGTCAGGGATGCCAGCTTCCGGAAAACTAGTGCCCACAGAGTGGGTGGGGCATCCATAGGCTCAATTAATGGTTTGTGTTCAGCAGATGCGCCTAAATTAATTGCTTCTGGCCCACATATTGAGGTGGACATGGCTGGAGTGGAGGTGCCTTGCCTGGTTGACACCAGATCAATGGTGTCCACCATTACAGAAGGCTTCTTCACTGAATTTTTTGAGCTCTGGGGTGAAGAGTGTTTGAGAGCTTGCCATTGGCTACAGCTTAGAACCGCCAATGGCCTCCCTATTCCTTACATCGGCTATTTGGAAGTATCTATTGAACTGTGTGGCAAGTTGATGCCCCACTGTAGAATGCTGGTTGTAAGCAATCCTTCTGATGGTGGGTCAGCTTCAGTTCCTGGTGTATTGGGGATGAACGTTATACATAGGTGCTACCAAGAACTATTTGGACAGTATGGTAATGCTTTGTTTAATACTACCCCTGTTGCTGCATCTCCCATGCCCTTGGTTAATGCTCTACAAAAATGTCATGTAGCTGAAATGCAGCCGACTCATAATCAGCCTAGTAAGGTCAGCGTGTGAGGCAGGAGGGCTTGCCGCATTACAGGAGGTGTAATGAAGATCATGCCTGCCACCTGCTATGAGAAATACTCAGGCACCACTGTTTTGTTCGAACCAACGGAGTCTGGCTTACCGGCTGGTCTGCTGTAATCTCCCAGTCTGGTTCAAGTGGTTTGTGGGACCGCTTATGTCCCGGTGGTAAATGTTGGCAACACAGATGTGCTGCTTTACCCCCGGACCACTGTGGAAATTTTGAATAATGTTAATGTGGTGAGTCTTCCAGCGGAAGTACTTGAGGTTCTGTCGGTATCTATACATGTGTATTCCCAAACAGCTGCTGCTCCTGCCTCAGATGGAATCGAGACAATAGATCTATCTTTGTAGTCTGTGGAGAAACAGAGTCGGGTGTGGGCACTGTTGGGTAAATACACTTCTGTGTTTGCTGCTCATGATCAGGGTTTGGCAGCAGAGGTCATTAGGGAGAGTTCCAGCCAGTCATCTGTAACAGTCTTTCCTTATTATGCCCCTGGTGACCTTCATGCACTCCAACAGGCTGATCCTGTCTTTCAAGAGGTCATGACCTTTTGGCTGAGAAAAGAGCGGCCCAATCGTATGGAGTGGCAAGGGCTTTTACCAGTTGCCCTTGCGTTGCTCAGCCAGTAGGATCGCCTAGTTGAGTTGGATGGGCTTGTGTACTGGCGGGTGTTCCGTCCAGATGGCAGTGGGGCAGTGTACCAACTTCTCCTGCCCAAGACTCTTACAAAGGACATTCTCACTCAGGTCCATCAGGAGCATGGACACCAAGGAGTGGAATGGACTTTAGCCTTGCTGCGGTCCCGGTGCTATTGGCAAGGGATGTCATGTGAGGTAGCAGAGTGGTGCTTGTGAGTAGTGCCAGGTAGCCAAGGATACCGAGCCACTTGCTCGTGGTTTCATGGGCCATTTGCTTGCATCAAAACCAAATGAAACTGTAGCCATTGACTTGACTTTGTTAGTGCCAACTCCATCTGGGCTGGAGAATGTTTCGATGATGACTGATGTCTTTACCAAATGTACACTGGCTGTTCCAACCAGGGACAAGCGCACTTCTACCGTAGCGCAGGTCCTGGTTACAGAGTGGTTTGCAAAATTCGGTGTACCAGCACGCATCCACTCAGACCAAGGCTGTAATTTTGAGAGCACTTTGATCCAACAGCTTTGTAGTTTGTATGGCATCGTCAAATCACGTACCACGCCTTACCATCCAGCTGGTAATGGGCAATGTATTCTGTGTGTTTTTAGCTTAACTTTAGCTCAGCCTTTTTTTTAGCCTCTGTTGTTTTGATAGGCCGCCAGTAGAAGTTTGCCTGATCTCCCCTGTTATAGGAGGTACATTTGGGGCTCATAGTGCAATGACTATCTTTGTATCAGTTTTTAAATTTAAATTTTTAATATAATTTATGTTTGATTAGACGCTGCTGTTTGCCCTTCGCAGGCTTCTTGCCTGTTGCCCCGCATCGGGTTTGCCTTGTGATGCCCAGTTTCAACAGATTTTTTACGCTAGTGCTGCTAGCTATGTGTACCGTCATCTGCTGTGGCCCTGTTTGTTCATCTTGGCTTCAGGACCGTCCATTATTGAATGCACTAAGTCTACTGCTGCTTGGCAATC
>JAOXNZ010000210.1:14703488-14714227 GCA_028566095.1 Kryptolebias brasiliensis
GTAGATTTAATTATTTCATGGGACATTTAATTATTTAATTGCATATTTCATAATTTCATGTTATATTTAATTATTTAGTGCTACATTTAATTATTTAATGTTTTTCATAATTTCATGATACATTTAATTAATTAATGGGAGATTTACACATATGTATTTCAAGTTATATTTATAATTTTGTCACTCCTAACCCTCCAAAGTAAATTGCTGTTCATGTTGGAAATGTTAAGTAGAGATTGAAGATATAGGGGAGTTTTACTGACAAAGTTTTGTGAATTAATTGGCACCTGCACAACTACCAACAGGAATGGAGTGATGCTCATTTTCCTAATGAATACGGATTACAGTGGTGAGTGTTGAAGGGAACACCTGTGACAAAATGGATTGCAGTGTGGAAGATGAGTTTATTGTGAGATTTTTTGGGGGGCAGACCTGATGTCACCTTAAGATGGGGAAAATTGTCTTTTTGACCATTTTGTGCTGAGCAGAATGAGTGAAGGATGAAATGTTGCAGTACAGGATTGATTTAACTTTAGAGAGTATTGTGTTTACATGAATATCAAAGGGGTCTGTCTAACCAGAATATTAAGTACCTGGAGCTGACATGTTGCAATGTTGGATGTTAGGATGACAGGATATTAGAGGTAGATTATGATTAAAAATAATAAATTTTGTTTTATCTGTGTTTAGCGATAGGTGTCAAGAAATCATCCTAGGGACAATTTTTTAGGAGTTACCAATTAACCTAACATGGATGTTTTTGGTCTGTGGGAGGAAACCGGAGTACCCGGAGTAAACCCACGTGTGCACAGGGAGAACATGCAAACTCCACCCAGAAAGGCCCCAGGCTGGGATGCAAACTTGCGACCTTCTTGCTGGGAGGCGACAGCTCTAACCACTACGCCGCTGTGCCAGCCCGTGTTTGTTTGTTTTTTCAATTTGAAATTTGTACATTTATGGTAAAGTACCCACAGCTGTGATCCCCAGAATTTCACCAAAAAAATGCAGAGACAATGTATGACACAATAATTGTTCAATGTTTATGGTACATTTTTCTGATAGAAAAAGTTAGACATTGTAAATCTTTTATGGTAAATTCTCTTTAAACAACATAAATCCAATAATGGCCCATCAGTGAAAATAAACACAGTGCAACTGTAAAACATATTACTGTATTTTATTTAAAACTTCAAATTGACAGTCCCTTTCTGGCAAAAATTTCAACATAAAAACTGTGAAGACATCATACACAGGCAGACGGATTTAAAGAGCTCATAACAACAAGTTTATCGAATTAAATAAAAAAAATTAAAATAAGATACATCAATATACACAGATAAAAAAAATCCAAATAAGCATCACCTCATTTACATTGACTGCAGGTGTTCATGTCCACAGTGTCTATCTGATTTCCAGTCTTCTTCCAGGGATCACGTCTTCTCTCCCTCTCTTGTTTTCCCCTCAGACTCTGGTGGATGTTTGCAGTTTGTTGCCTCAGACGAGGGTGCCGGAGCTCGTGATCAGCCTGGTGGCTCTTGCTGTTCTCAATCTGGTCAAAGAAATCAATGAATGCTACAGGCAGAAGCTCCCCCTGCCCATCCCCATAGAGCTCATAGTTGTAAGTCACTCAGACAGCTGGTGGTGTGTCCAGCAGGGGGCACAGTGACCGCAATTATCCATAGAGTTTAAAAACATGTTTTAACTCTGCAATTACCTTACCTGACTGAGGGCTCCTAGGAACTTTCCATAAAGAGAGTGGTTTTATATGTATGTAAAGTAATGATTCACCCAATGTACTTGTGCTAAACTAACTGCTTTTTTTCAACAGATCATAGCAGCAACAATCATTTCCCACTTCTGTGGACTCCCCAGTACATATGGTGTGAATGTGGTTGGGGAGATTCCCACTGGGTGAGTTCATTTTGTGGGTCTGTAATGTATCTGTGGGTCAGAACTGAAGAATAAGAAAATAAGAAGAAGCCACAAAAAAAAACAGGAACACAATGTCAGCCTGTTGCACTTTCTAAAGAAACCTTGTGAACAATCTCATGTGATGGTGATAATCCTTACATAAGCAGAGTTTCTGGTGAAGTCATAGCAAAAGAAAGCTTAAAGTTTGTTCTAATATAGCAGCAGATTACTGTTTGTACCTAAGCTGCTTAAGTTCTTGGTTATAGTAAAAGTTTGGTTTTCTGTGTAGCAGAAACAAAAAAAAACCTAAACAGCTCTTTTTTCTTTTTTCTTGCTCCAGGCTCAAGGCCCCTCGTGCTCCTGATCCAACTTTGTTTTCACAGTTTATAGGTGATGCTTTTGCTGTGGCCATCGTGGGCTACGCCATCAATATTTCCCTTGGCAAAACATTTGCCCTCAAACATGGCTACAAGGTGGATAGCAACCAGGTAAGAACAACATGTTATATCCACAAACAGCTGATGAATCATTTGATCTGAACCACCGCCTGGATGTTAGGCTTTATTTGTTAAACCCTCACTGTTGGTCATGACTGTAGCTTTAGTGGAAAAATGACTCAGACCGGTTCAGATTAAATATTATCCTGACAGCAGAGTCAGGAATAAATTTAACAAAATTTAACTCCACAGACTTTCTTCTCAGTTAAATCATATAAAGTTTAAAAAACAAATGTATTTTTTTGGACTGCAGCTATGAAACTCTCAGAAAAGCAAACTATGATGAAAACAATACAAAAGAAAAAGAAACTCACCAACTTTAAGACAATAAAGGGTGTACCCTTGTACTGAACAGAATACAGAATATTAGCTGTCTCTTTTATAGAGATATGTAAATTATTGTAGCAAAGAAGCAACATCAAAATTACCATTTTTCTCACTTCTTCCCTATAGAAAATGTACCTTTAAAATGTAGATTAGGCTGTTTATTTAAGTAATATTTATTTTTTTAAGTAAATATATATTTTAACAGCTGGAGCCCCAGAAAAAAGGATTGTTAAAATGACAACAGGTAATCTTGTCATTAAAATACAATTTTTATCATTACTTCACATTAGATCATAGCTTTAATAAAATAAACCCTTCCATCTTTCTATGTTTTCTTACACATATTAATATGTACACAACTTTTAAAAACTGTACTAAAAGAAACTTGTAATTGTTTCTCCTAATTCTTAACTGGTCATGAAATATATTAGTCTTATCAAGTATAGTTTTATCCAATATAGCTTTCATCTTTCAACCCAAGCATGATTTTTATTTAATATATATATTCACATGTTAATTTGTTTTTTACTGATGCATTTCCTCTTGTATTGAGACTTTTATATAACTGTTCTTGATTTGGATTTATGCCGCCATCCTGTTCAGGACCCCCTAGAACAGGGTTGGGCAATCCTGGTCCCCGAGGGCCACTATCCTGCATGTTTTACTTGTTTCTCTGCTCCAACACACCTGATTTGAACCAATGGGTGATTAACAGGCTTCTGCAGAACATGAAGAGGTAATTAAACCACTGAATCAGGTGTGTTGGAGCAAGGAAACAAGTAAAACATGCAGGATAGTGGCCCTCAGGGACCAGGATTGCCCACCCCTTCCCTAGAAGAAGAAATGATTTACCTTAATGGAACCATCCTGGTAAAATAAACGATAAAATAAATAAATAAAACGTGTGTACAAAAGGTTTTTTAAAATTTACTTATAAAGCCAGGAATTTCATGCATTAACTACCGTACCTACATTATATTCAACACTGACACAGACCCTGACGTCTGATTGGCTGATTCACACAGCAAGTCCAGATAATAGATTGAGCACAGCCAGAATACACGTTACAAAACATTAGGGTTGTAATTGTCTTTATGTGGATTTGGAAGACACTGCAAGAAAACAAACAAGAATTTTTACTAATGAGACAAAATAAGTAGGTTCAGGCTTTAAGCAGCACTGTCTAACCTTTTAGTGCACATGTGCACATGAATAATGTTCTCCTGGAAATAAATGCATTTAAACAAACAACCTCCAGCAAACACAAACACTGCTTTAGGGTGATTTTTTTCCTTGCACACTATGAGTATTTTTTTTCTCACATCATTGTCTGCTATACACACACATACATGGTAATGTGTGTGAAGCCCGAAATCGCATCTTTTTATTCTGGTGAGATGGGTTGGGAACACTCAGATCCTCTAAACCTGCTTAATAACTAAATCCCAACAAGCGTTATGTAATAAAATGTCCTAATTATGCTGGCAGCTGATCTCAGAGTGGTACTTATGTCATTCTCTGGTCATAATAAACAATAAAGTGACGTTATTGAGCCAAAAGTTGCAAAATCAAGACATATACAAGCAGCAGGTTGGAGGCAAATATCAAATGAAATCCCTCTTAAAACAAATCTTATCAGAATCCAAATTTTTTTTCTTTTTTTTTGCCTGTGACTAACATGTAATTAAGGATGTTCATGTTGTTTGGTTTTCTAGGAGCTGGTTGCAGCAGGTCTTTGTAACACCATCGGTGGTTGTTTTCAGTGTTACGCGGTGACTTCCTCTCTGTCTCGGAGTCTTGTCCAGGAGACCACCGGTGGCAAGACACAAGTAAAACAAACACTAATGTGATCACTGCATAAATGTGGTTCTCTGAAAAAGTTTCAGGCACTAAAAGTAAATTGAGGAGGCTTTACAAAAATGCCATAAACAGCCTTTAAATTAACTTCATATTAAGTGTAATGGAAAACCCAAACAAAGCTATAATTTGGAGTAATCTACTTTAGGAAACAGACTTTAGAAATGTCAACAACTAAACTTAAGCTTGCACACAAGCAATCAGAAGGCAAGTTGTTCCTTGGACCTTTGAAAATCCATGTTCCCACACAGATTTGGAGATGCTGTTTTGATTAAAGCCTTTTGTCTTAGACTTTTCAGCAGTGACTCTGTTTGCACTTGATTCTGGTGTTTACTTTGATACATTTAATTCTGTTGGGTTTTTGTGTGTGTGTGTGTGTGTGTGTGTTTTATCAGGTTGCAGGGGTGGTCTCTTCAGTTATTGTGCTGATCACAATTTTAAAAATAGGCTCCCTGTTTGAAAATCTCCCCAAGGTACGGCTACTTTCTTTCCACATCTTTTCTCATCAGCAACACCCCTGGCTATTTAAGACCCGATAGGACTGTGAGCATGTGTGTGAATTCATCTGTGTATGTGTGTTATTCCTCAGGCTGTTTTAGCCACGATAGTGTTTGTGAATTTGAAAGGAATGTTTAAGCAGTTCCTGGATGTGTCTGTGCTGTGGAAAACCAACCGGGTTGACCTGGTGAGCCTTAATTTGCCTGAACACTTCCTGCTTTGTTGCTAGTTGTTGCAGTACTGACCTCACTGACTGTAAATGTCTCTCCATGCAGCTGGTGTGGCTGGTCACATTCATCAGCACCGTCCTACTCAACCTGGACATGGGTCTGGCCGTCTCTGTCGGCTTTTCCGTGCTCACTGTCATCTTCAGAACACAACTGTAACAGCCCACTTTTATTATTTCTTATCAGTGTAGAATCTGCAAACCATCACAGCTCTGAAGGGCAGTGTTTTTGCTATAACAAGGACATTTCATTTCATTTCAGACCCCGCTACTCTCTCCTGGGCAATGTGCCAGGCACTGACCTGTATCTGGACATGGAGACCTACAGGGCTGTAAGAATAATGCTCAAAATCATATCAGTTCATAAACAGTTAAAGGCAGAGTTGACAGAAATGAAAAAAACTAACAAACTTTATGGTTAAAATTTGTGATATTTGGTCATGCAATTAGCTTAATAATAAATATATTGTAATTTTTAAAGGAGGAACAACTTTTGAGAAACTGTAAGCAGCAATCCCCTGAGATACACACAAAAAAAGAACCAGGAAGCAAGATTGGTTTAAATAAATAAAAAAATGTTTGCATTACATAAACATGATGACTTTAGATTTTCTAAATGATTTATTTTTGTGTTTTCATATATATTTACTTGTTCATACAACAAGATTAATTTTTGTTTCAATTAAGTGCCTAACAATGCAGATTTAAGTGTTACAAGTGCTACAATACTCAGCCCTAGTAAAAAAAATTAAATAAATTCCAAAACAAAACTGAGTCAAGCCCAGAAACATGTTAAATTACAGCAAACATATGGCTTTGTCTTTAAAGAAAGCCTCTAAAACTGTGTGGAGTTTTTTAAAACTTTTATTTAACAAGTTATTTTTCTTCTGTGAATAGCTTATATTTTTGTTTATTTATTCGAAAGAGGAACAAAATCTGCATTGTTGTTGCATTTTCAGCTGCAAAAAGAGGACAATGTCCAAACCCTAGATGTCATCCTTTCAACAAACCATATTCCCATCACCCCTGGCTAAAAACATATTCATACTGACACACTAAGTTACGATAATATAAACATTTTTGTGACATCAAATGTCAGAAAAGTGGCATTGTCGTCAAGTTTATAGATATACTGGAAAGTTGTACTCATGTGGAAACAACAGAAATTTCACATTATGTGTACTGTTTTGAGGGGGAAAATCCCCCAAACCAGGAAAATCCAGGGCAACTAATGGAAAACTACAGTTACTGGATGCAAAAAGCAAATGAAAAAATAAATTTGTTTTTTTTTGTCTGGAAATTGCCCCTGCAGGCAAAAGAGATTCCAGGAATAAAAATAATTCGCTCATCAGCAACTATCAACTTCACAAACGCTGAGCTGTACTTGGAGTTCCTTCAGGAGAAGGTGTGTGTGTGAGTCCATAAATGTGTGATGCAATCCCTCCCTTTGCAGTTGTCAGCACACTCAATGACTTTCGTTATTTCTCGTTCTTGTCTTGCTTTCTCTATCCTAATGATGGTGCTTGGACTTTTTGTGCAGAGTGGAATTGAAATCGAGAAGCTGAAGGCGGAGAGGAAGAAACTTGAAGCAAAGCAGAAGCGGGATCAAGAGAAAGAGAGAAAAAAAAACAAAAAAGAGGCAAAGATGAAGGTGAGATATCCAAGTCTGAAAAGTATTTTGACTAATTTCAGCTGGCGCTTTTCCTGATAACTGTTTTTGCCTTTTGACAGAAAACACACCATCTGTCGAATACCAACGGTGTGAAGGATTTACAGCTGAATGAGGGGAATGTTTTCACAGTAACAATAGATAAGAATAATCAAAAAGATGGAACTTTCAACCTCACAGACTCAGCCACAAACAGCTATAACAAAGGCCAAACAAACCTGGCTTACGAACACATGTCTGACTCCGACTCAGACACATGTGACCACAATTACGAAGACATCACAAAGATTTCTTATCGAGGAGGTGAAGATGGAAGGGCCTGCAGATCAGGCGTTCACAGCATCATCCTGGACTTGTCCACAACCAGCTTTGTGGACACCGTCACTGTAAAGATGCTGAAAACTGTACGTCTGTGTTGAAATCCTTACATTTTATAATCAAATAGTTTATTATTTTAACACTCATTTGAGTTGTTTTCCTCTATATTTCAGATTTTCAGGGACTTTAGAGCAGTTGATATGGAGATCTATCTAGCTGGCTGCCAAGGTAAAAAAAAACACATACACCAGTCAAAACAGAAACAGAGTTGATGTCAGTTCATTTCAGTTCAGTTTATTTATATAGCGCCAAGTCACAACAAAAGTCATCTCAGGGCACTGTACAAAAACATTCACATACTTTATAAAAGCCAATTAGTAGCTCAGTTCAGAATCAAAGCATTGAAGGTTTTGATAATGAACGCATCAAGGTCTCAGCCTCAGTGGCGCCGCGTTGTTCCCTTTGGCACATGAAACTTAAACATAAGTATATAATTACAATATTCCGTCCCTCACATGATCAGGCACTGCTTTTCTGTGTTTATTTGTGGTCCAAACTTAGCCTGCGTGGTGGAGCAGCTGGAAAAGGCAAACTTCTTCTCGGAGTCCGTCCCAAAGAGCAGACTGTTTGTCTCAGTTCATGACGCAGTGCTTCACATCCTCAGTAAACAAGAGCAGAGAGACTTCATGCTTGTGAGTGGATAATTATCACCCGCTGCCAACAGGCTGAGGCGGATCATAATGTTGACCTGTGTGAACCTGTGTGAGTGTGCATGTGTTGGTGTATCTGTTACCGAAATATCTCATGAATCACTGGACTAATCCTAATGAAACTTGCAGAAACTAATCATTGGAGATACATCTACAACTGAATAACTTTTGGAGTTCACCCAAATCAAGACAGCAACCACAGCCAAATCACCATAAAACACAAAAATAGCTATAATTAAGCCACTTTAGCAGATACTGAGCTAAAATTTGGTGTGGTAGAAGCTGAAAGTCATTTTACAACACATACACTGAGCATAGCTCATTCTGCAATTGATTAACTTTTGGAGTCAACCCACTTCAAGATGGTTTCCACAGCTAATTGACATTTGCCAACATAAAAATAGCTATAACTCAGTGAGATTTACAGATATAGAACTAAAATTTAATGTGGTTGCAGGTGAGAGTCGTTAACAACATATATTCTGTTGTCTTGCATTATCACATGAGACTGTGCATGATGTTAATTTCAAGGTTTGGCCAAACAACTCATTTCTCAACAAAAGATGATCTTAGTTTAAGACTTTAGCCTGAAAGGTGGCGGGTGATATGCATTCCTTCAAGGAATGCTAGGCCTTGAATCATAATTAGGTTTTCCTCATCACTGCAGAAAATAAGTTTTTAATTCTAATTTCTCATTTCCTTCCTACAGGGGGTTAGTGATACCCAAATGTGACCAGCAGGGGTCACATAGCTTCAACTCCAGTACTCTTCATCCCCCCCCCTCCTCCTCCTCCTCCTGCTGCTCCTCCTCCTCTTCCTCTTCCTCCCCCTTCTCCTCCTCCTCTTGGGCAGCCACCTGTTCTGTTGCTCACCATTGGTTGCCGTTGCCTCCTCCCCTTTCAACAGCGGAGAAATGCACCACCTCGACATGGCGGCCGGTTGCCATGGAAACACAAGGGAGCTGTTGCTGTGGCAACAAGCTTTTTATGATATGGTCTAATGAGATGGCCAGCAATACGTCACTGCAGCTCTCTGGCTTTGTGGCGCATGTGTGAGAGACAGCGAAGAGAGGCGGGGGCTGAGTGGGAGAATGCAACTCTGGACTAATGAGAGTCTGTATTTATAGCCTGTATTAGAGCGTAGATGGTAAGTGAAAGGCCGAGTGAAAAGGGAAACTCATATGTGAGAGGTGCTCTGAGCCTACAGGCCTCATTTGGTGTTGGTGCATCTGTCTGTCAAAATTCTTGAGAAGGGAAGCTATACGTCTCCCAGGAATCGGCCAATAAAACCTTGTAGTTAACACTGATATGGATCACTCCTGAAGAGTTCAGCTCTTATGTTGCGCCTCGTTTGCTCCAAAGTCCTGCAAGAATCAGCTGAATGGTAGATAAGGTGCTATAGCTGTTACATTTGAATGGAGAGGCAGCTTCCAATAAAATGTGGGTAAATCTATGGTCAGTATTCACAAGACTGAGTCCTCTTGATGTTGAGCTTTCTTTTATTGGGATTATTCACCTCCTAAATTAACTATCACAGACTAGACACTGTTTAGTAGAACATTCCCATGTGCTGAATCAGGTCACTCAAAGACCACAGTCTTAAGTTTTTATCTGTTATTTTCAAAAATGTTGGAAAAGCATTTAAAATCTCTAAAGCTTGCATTAAAGAAATGGTTCAGACTGTTTGAAGTGAGGTTCTGTGGAAGAATTATGAACAATTAATATCATAGCTGTGGATTGCTCTTTGATTAACCTCAGTTTGGAAAAACAGTTCAATTTTGACTGGATTGATGAGCTAATGGCTAGTCTGTGTGGCCAAGATCAACCTTAAAATTTAAAACTGTCATCCTAAAGTTCAAGCAAATGCTATTTTGTAAACCTTAACATCATCGTCAGTTTCTCACAGTAAGATTCTTTAAGCTGAAATAAATTATCACTGCAGGAACTGCCCTAGTGTGTGCAGGATATACCACAACTAGCTGCTGCTGCTGTTGTTTATCCTTCCAAATAACCCCATAATTCTATATAAAACATCATGTAATGCAAAATGAAAGGTTTATCAAACAGCATTCTCTTAAACTGCCATGAAGCTTTTCAGATTAAAGTTATTTTAAAATGGCAGTAATCCACTTTTGTCCTGGTTGTGTTTCGACTAGCTGTTTGTTTTGTCAATCAGGGCTAAATTAAACTCTATCTTTTCAAACTGAGGTTGTTCAAAGAGCTACAGGTAAAATATGAATTCTTCATAACCTTTCCACACAATCCCACTTAAAATCTGAACTATCCCTTTAACATGTGCCCTGTTTGAACTGTAAACAAATAAACATTTTCTCATTAGCTTTGAAATGCTTTTCAAGCATCTGGGACCTTTGGGCATCTTAACACAAGAGCAGAACATGTGTAAAGTGGCAGGAACTACTAATAAATCATGTCTATTTTTCTTACAAGTGCAAAAGTGTAAAATATTTAAGATTTTTTTGTCTGTGCATACGTACTGTATATATTTTACATTGAAAATAATGAAACCCAAACAATAAAAACTCCTGATACATTAAATCCATCTTCATCTGATCGTTTATTGTCTTTTTTTTCATTCCTACAATCCAGTCTCCTGATTTTTACACAGTTCAGTCAAATGCTTTTGTCCTTCTTTTAACGTGGAAATAATTTCCATTATCCCGTCCAAAAATTAACACTAATTCACAAACCTACAATACACAAAATACT
>JAOXNZ010000210.1:14760238-14770871 GCA_028566095.1 Kryptolebias brasiliensis
GCTTTTTTTTTTTTTTTTTTTAAAAAATTACAAGTAGAAGGTAGAAATATGTGAAAGTGCCCACAGATTGTTGGTCTTGTTGAGTGACTTTGAAATCCACAGCTGTCTCTGCGTTCAGAAAAGCCCCAAAAGGCTCATTGCATGACTCCGAACCGAGAATAGATGCTGCTCTATTATTAAAATCTGGATACGGTGTAGTTTGAAATTTTAAGAGGTATGCAGGGTGTGTGTGTGTGTGTGTGTGAGTATGTGTTTCCCACTGGTTGGTCTCGCTGACTCACTGTGTGCCATTTGGCAGTCAGAGCACGTTGCAGCCTTTAATAGAGCGACATGATGCAATCTCTCTTTCCTCCTGCACTAAGGAGATTACCCACCCTTTCTTTGTTTCTCACTTTTTCTCTCTGCATTTTACTTTCTAGCTCTATTTGTTCTTGTATAGTCAGGGTAAGAAGTAAGTACATCTTCTTTCTTTCCCAAGGTTATACATATCAGGGCATAGTAAAAAAAAATGTCATTAGCAGATCTTAAAAATAACAGAATGATATTTGGATGAGTAACAACACTTGACATAATACACTGTCTACTGTGCACTGCTTTATAGGAATTAGCGGGGTTAGTATGAATAGTGGAATGCTGATAATTAAATGCGCTTGATTAACAATCATTAAAAATGTTGGTAGTTTGCAAGTCTAAACCATTCAGGAATGGGCTAATAAAATATCAAAAAGGAAAAACATTAATAGCATTAAATGTTTTTCTCTGTCCATCAGTCTTGAAATAATCCTGAGGCCATTTCCAAACAATCTGAGGTTCATCATTCTAACATGAAAAGACTCAAGACAGCTGCCAGTCTTTTGAGAAGTGGCTGTCCCAGTAAGTTTTCCCTGAGCTTGCCCAAAGGAGGATTATATAACAGAATTGTCAAGTTGCAAATGGTCCAGATGGTCCAAAGTCCAGACTTCAACTTGACTGAAATGCTGTGACAGTACCTTAAATGAGATGTGCATTAATTAAAACCCACAAGCTTTATTTAGCTGCTGTTGTGATGTTGTAAATTAGAGTGGGTTGACATTTTTCTGGAACAATGTGAAAAACTAAAAAAGCCTTACAGCAAGTGATCACAACACAGTCTTACTGTTTCAGATTTTTAATACAGGTTTTTCAATTAATGAATGCAATTAGTTAGTAGTTGGCTTAGCATTTAACAAATAAGTAATGACACGATGCATTTTGTTGTCATCCACCTTAAACTGTTTTGACCTCATTTTAAGGCTTGTTATGGACAGATGATTAATGGTTTTCATACATAAGACAGTGGAACAAAATAGGTGTGTCTTTATTTTAACACAGATGTTTGATTATTCAATACATTTTCCATTTCTGTAAATAGAAAAACTCAAATGAATATGTACATTTGGTGTGTCTGCCCCACACACTGTTCCTGTTGTATCTTTTGCTACACAGGCCAACACCCACTATCATCACACTGTGCTTACATTACAATCAAGAAGAATTTGCGCTGCTCTTTTCATTTTTCACCACAGCCTCATCTCTCCTTCTGTGTCTGTGTAAATATCTTGAAACTATTGAGGATTATGTTACCATCCTGTCTGTTTTTACCATCTAAAACAAGTCTTCTGAAAGCTGCCATCTCTTCTCCAAACTTATTACAGCCTGCTATTTTTGATATTGTCACAGATGTCTCCTCTGGTTCTTCTCTCTCCTCCCCCCTCTCTAGCTTCATATACATCAAAATACTATATTTAACTCTTTGAATTAACCAGAATGGGGTAAAGATAAAAAGATTAGAAGCTTTCCTCTATCTGCATTTTGCACACCTCGAGAGCCCTTGTCTGCACCGGGGATTTAATGCAATGCATTAACATTGCTTTAATAGCTGCAGACTTCTCCTTAGCCCCCTGTCTGTTCTCAGCTATCCATTTACTCAATCATGGAATGGATTTGATAAGAACAATAGAGTGGATTCCTTTAATGGGGTTGATCCTGCAAGCTTTTTTTTAATGTATGTCAGGTTGGCTTCCTGTTTGATGCTTGAGGCCTAAGAAAGATGTTGCTAATGAATGCTGGTAATTTTCAGAGCCAAATGTGCAAATAGTAGGCTTTGGGCGTTTGAGATGTTTCGGATCAGCATAAACAGAGCCAGTGGCTTACAGTTAGGCACTCTGGTCTCAGTAATTGAATAATAAGATTCCTCAGATGTGGATAAGAGGTTCAGAGGTAATTACTACAGTCTTAGGTTTCCCATTCGCTTCAAGGGTTTTGAATATATTTTTCTTTGCATGCGTGTTTCTCTGGGATGCTAAATGCTCTTTGATTTTCATTTGTTTCATTAGTTCCCTGGGATACTGTTTAAAAAATTATGATTTTTAAAAATACAGAACACTACTTTTAACTGGAAACTTATAGTTGCAGTTGTCAAGCAGATTTGACAATGGAGATGTTTACGAGAAGGCAGATGTTGGAAACCGACCTTGAAAGGAGTGAAAATCTGTTGCTGTAAAATAAGAATTCTTTCATTTATAAAGTTGTGTTTGTGGGTAAAAGGTGACAGAGAAACTTTGTATGTTTTAGGGCTTGAGTGGCTAGCTTTTTGTCCTTGATGTTTTAAACAGCCTGAGGCTCAACAATTCATCTTCTGAAAGAGCACTGCATATGACCAGTACTCTGATCTATAAAAGTTTAGATAATGGGCCCAAAAGCATAGGTAATGGGCATGGTTAGTCTTCACAAATATTTGTTTTGGTACTGCTTTAACATCCTGTGATGTTAAAAATGTTCTCATGACATTTTAAGTAAACTGTATCCCAGTGAGCCCTCATATTTACCATGTTTAAGCCAATCACATTTGTGGATGGAATACATAGATAAATGGATGTTTTTCTTAGTGGTTTTATAATTATGGTCATCATTATTGACAAGTAGGGTGTGTGAACCGCTCTGCATGAGCGTGTTTTCTTAGTTAATGTTTACAAGACAGCCTGATAATTGACATGAAGGAGGATGTAAGATTTTGTCTCCCAGCAGCTTGTGGATCGTATCTTTGAAGTGCTAATCTCTGAGATTATTATAAGGAAAGACGGCCTTTTATGACTTTATCTAGTTGACATTTGGATGTTGTTTCCAGTTCAATGCATCAATTTTCTCTAAATGCCTATTTTGAAGTTAGCTTCTGTGGTGGCAATTAAGGACCAAGACTGCACAAGAAACCTAGAGAGAAATATTTATGACAAAGTGAAAAAAGGAGCTCATAGCCACCTGGCACCCACTAGTATTTTATCATCACTACATTCGCTTAGGTTTTCTGCATTCATGGGACAAAATCACATCTATTTTTGAAGTCTGCCTTCATTTTGAACTCTGTTACATACCTGCAGAGTTTTATGAGTGTCTTTTGCGGCGTGTGCAGATATCGTTTGGACATCTGTCCCCAAAGACACAAAAATATAAACACCTGCCAAAGTTCTCACTGTAGTAGCTACCTGTTCAGTATGTGTCTCCAGACTCCACATATGCCCTCCCCCCCACACACAGACATGCTTGTGAATGACTAAAGAAAAATACTTTTAGAAGACATGCTTTTTGTAAATTGTATTTAATCATCTTAACAGAATCACTCTTCAGATGTGCATGTGTCATGTAATTTTGTCATTTCAAATGTATAAAAAATACATTGAAAAGTAGCTGCTTTAGTGTTGCTGGGATTTTAGCAGACGTGTTGCCTGAGAAATGAAGCTGTTGCCTATTCTGGTTGTTCTAGATTTGATAGAACCATATTTTCTTTCAGATGTCAGGAAATTAAACAACACGCGAGAGGGGAGTAGAAGCTGTCATTTCTCACGAGGTCCAGGTATTGGAGGGTATTTTCTGCTTTGAGCTGATCTGTGTGGCTCATTGGTCTGCGATGTCTTTACACCAGCCTGCATGCACGGTCTCTATGGTCTATGCTTAGTGGTTTAATCTGTAGCAGGATATATATTTTTAAACTCATACACAATACATCAAATCAGTCATCGAAACACACTTTTTGTTTTTTTACACATACAGAATACAGTTTTTTATATGACCAAGAGAATGAACTTGCTGGTGTTTCCCTGTGAATGTCCAACTGTGGAACAAAGTCTGGATAATGTCTGAATGTGTAATAAGAGCAAATAAGTTGCTTGCTTTGTTGGCTGTTCTTGACCTGCTAAAAAACAAGTGACCTGCTGTTTCTTTGCTGCAACGTTTTGGTTACTGAACTCCTTTGTACTTGTTTGCACCAAAGATTTTTAGAGAATGACAAATAATATAGATTTGATATCTGTCCAACCAATACAATCATTCTAAAACAGTCAGTTGTTATTTAAAAAAAAAAGATAATAATTAAGAAGTAATTTTGATTTTAGCTTTTTTTTTTTTTAAATATAGAACACAAAAGCACCAAGCTACTAAACAGTGGTGTTTTCAAATATGCTACAACTATCAATATGCCTCCTACTTGTCTAATATTTGTATGACGAATATATAGTCTTCTTTACTGGTGTGTCAGGGTCATCTGTGACTTTGTTTTTAGGTAAGCCTTTTTTGTATGTGTAGTGGATGTGAAAGGGAGATTGTGTTTGGTGTGCTTGAGTTGATCATGAGGAAAGGCCTGTGTCATGCCCACAGGGCAGGATAGGGAGAGGAACAGGAAAAAAAACAAAAAAACTAGGATGCCAGAGGCATCTATCAACAACCTCTGGGATTAATCTTTCTTCCTCTGAGAGTGATAACAACACAAGGGAAAATTGGTGGAAACCATGTGAACATAAGAAAGAGATGCAAAACAGACAGAGTTTGAAAGAGAGAGAGAGGCTGATCATGCAGAAAATGTCATCAGCTCATGGCTCGAAAGACGGCACTGATATTCGATACCATCTCTGGACACCGAACGAGGGAGTGAGAGATGGAGACAGGAGGAGGAGGGAGAGAGAGAGAGAAAGGCTGTTATCACATGAGAGAGGGAGGAGAGTAATAGCAAGGTGAAGGGAGGGGAGGGAGAGGACTGAAGCACCGATCAGGGTGCCACCGGCTAGGAGGGAGTGATTGAGAGAGGGAAGTGGATGGAAGAAAGCAGCACAACAGCCTGAAGAGTGGTGTGCAGGATAACTGGAATAACCAAGGACAACAAGGGAGGACATGTGACAGAGCCGGAAAAAGAAGGTCAAGAAAAGGAGGAAAGTGGAGTTCTCATAAAAGGAAAAGTATTAAGTAAAAAGAAGATATGGTCAGGTAGTTGAATACATGACAGAAGTGCTTTTTTGCTGCTGTGACCTGTAAGATAAGTACATTGTGCATCTTTGCACATGTTTGCATGCTTGTGTCTGGATGATACAAAACAAGACAGAACACCTGTTATTCTTAGAGCTCTGAGCTTGCATGCATTGGCTGTCTCTGCAGCATTTTACCTACCTGCACGATGTTTGACCTTCCTTAGTCAGCAAGCAGAGTGCGACCGCAGAAAGGAAAAAAAAAAGGGGAGAGAAAGGAAAAGAGATGAAGGGAGGGAGCGTCTACTGAAAAACCCACAGTAAAGAGAGCTAGAGTGTTAAAGTGGAGTAGCAGCTGAGGGAGTTGTTGCTGTGATTAGTGTGCTTGCACTGTCTTCACAGTCCTCTGCTTGGAGCTCCTTTTGAATGTACTGTATATTGGATTTTTCTCAGGCAGAAAGCTTGGACCTTCAATCATTTACAGCTTCTAAAACGTGGGAGCCACCCAGCCTTGTTGACTGAAAACTGAACTGAGATGACCTCATCTTCCTGAAAAGGCCTGGACTTTTTCCCTTTCTTTGTTGATAACATTTTTAGATGCACTTTTAAACACTTGTGCTTTGAATCCTCTGTAAGAATGGAAGCATCAGACAATCCTCAAGGGTGCTCGAGCTGTGCTCCCCGGGTGGGAGAATCCAAAGTGGGGGAGGCAAAAATGGGAGAGGGCATAAGAATGGGGGAGCGAGAAGCCCCACTGAGGTTGTCACCATTCCGTATGCTTCGAATGCTGGACTCATGCCGTCCACCAGGAAACCGCATCGGTGAGTCTTATGATTGCCATCTTCACCCTGAAGTTCATTCTGGTCTGATTTTTATCAGACACAACTGAAGGCAAAAGGGCAATAATGTTTTTGCCTGTGTCTGTGTGTGAGCAAGTGTTGGTTTGTCTGTGTTATCAAATTGTCTCATGAACCACTGGACAGATTTTAATGAAACTCTCAGAAAGTAATCATTGGACCTATATCTACAACTTTTGGAGTCAACCTGATTCAAGATGTCCACCACAGCTAATCAACCGTAGCAAGCACTAACATGGCTGCAACTCAGTCATTTTTACAAATGTAAAGCTAAGAATTGATGTGGTAGTAGTTGAGAGCCATCCCCAACACATACTCTAAACACAAACACATCGAATGAGACCTTTGTTTCAAACTTTGGCATGCAAGGCAGTGGGCAATTTGCATTCTTTCAAGAAATGTTAGCTTCAGTCAGAGGATAAGCTTAAGGCCCCGTTTACAGGACACTGTTTAAAAGCGAAACCCCTTGGAAACCTTTCTGGAGTTGCCTCTGATGCTGTTAATTAAGAACTCACATCTAAAGAGTGTAAACAAACAAACACTAACATTTTCAGGCAGTATTTCCTCGAACCACAGACTTTGCCTCTGTAACAGACAGTAGAGCAAATGAGCTCTTTTCCAAACAGCACGCAAAATGGCCATGATTTCATTTGAAATTAATGTACATAATGATATTAAATAGCATCTTTTATTTCCAGACTTGTTATTATCTGTACTTTACACAACCTACTGTGTACTCTTCCAATCACTGCATGAACCAGATGCAGGACTGACTTCTGGATTTTCTTTCTTCTATTTATGAAAAACCTCTATGTCATCTTTACGTTCTTTTCCTCTCTTTGAAGGAAATGCTGATGCCACTTCTCTTTAAGATTTTATTTAGACAGACTGAAAATATTACGCTCTAAATGCTGTTTTGCACATTTCGTGAGCAGCTACACCTTCATAAGGAGCATAAATGATGAATGAAGATGTCGTTTCTAACAACTTGTGAATACAAGCGTTTTAGAGAAGTGAGCTCATAGAGACCCTATAATCTCCTGTTATGAGCAGCAAAATATTTAAAATTAACTCACTGTAACTGGTTTTTGCTTTTGTTTTTGTGTCACCATTATGTTCCGGTATTATGAAGCAGCCAGAGGAGGCTGGTACACAGAGATAAAGAAAGGTGGCTCCTTCCTGTTGTTGAGCAGCAAGAGAGAGGTTGTAATATATAAAAGAGTAATTTCACATAATAAACCATTATCAGCTTATTAAAATTTTAATGGTTCCAACAGTATTAATATAACGCAGCCACTGGGGCAAAGGATAACCTGTTTGAAGTGATGATTGGGGGGCAGGAGAGGACCAGAACCTGCTGTCCTCCTCAATGAGGGATCTCTCAAATTGGTTGAATGTGTTTCTTTTTTTATGCTACTTGTCATGGCCAAATCCTTTTAACAGCTAGAACACCAGTGGTTCCATTGGTCCAATGAAGAGTTCTGTATTGGTTCATTTTCTATAGCCTACATGGGCAAACTCCTGTCTGTTTCAGGGTCCAGGCTTGGACTCATTCTGGCCCTCCTCACGAGCATAGGTTAAACTTTTACCACTGATGGTTTTTGTTTTTTAAATGTTTTTATCCCCACACACACACAAAGAAATCTACCTTTGGTTACTGCAGGTAACATTTTGAGAGGGATGAGTATAAATCAAAACAAGTCATTTCTGATAAGAAAAACCTTGAAGACATTGACAGTTTGTTATAAAAAAATAGTTATAACAGTTTTAGATTCAAGTATTATTTATGCCTAATGCTTATTTTAAGATTTGCTTACATAATAATAAAATGACTAATTACGTTTTGTCTCATTCAGTGTTTTTGTGACAGTTTTTTGTGTTCACTCTTCTGAGTTTTTTCTAGTAATTTTGTTGTCATTGTGATATTTCTTTGTGGTTAGTTCCTCCATGTCACCAGCCACTTTCTCCTCAGTCAGTACTTTTCCAGTCAGCCTGCAACGCCCATCTCTATCTGTTCCCAGTTACCAATTAGTCACCTGACTCCAATATTCTCATTTACCTCAGTCCAAATAGCCTGAGGTCACCATTCTCCTTCGGTGGATCAGTGTTGCTCCTATGCCCTGTTCTGGTTCTGCTTGGGTTCATTGAAGTTTTTTTTTTTTTGCTGCCACCCCCGCCTTTGTTTCTTTTAAATCAATCCTAAATTTAACTTAAGTTTCTCAAGCCAGTCTGCACTTCCTGGGACTTACCTGCTTCAAACTGTGGCACATTTTCAACTTTGAAATCAGCAAAATGAATGCAATTGAAATGATCCAATAAATGTAGAAAAATGTCATGGTTTGTTTAACAGAACATTGGGTAATGTGTCTTTTAAGCTTTCTTTAAAAGTAAAACCACTTTTTTGTCTACGATTAGCTAGCTTCAGCCAGCCAGTTCAGCAGCGTCAAGCTTGTTAGTAAAAATCCAAATCTTTTTATTTATTTTTCTCTAATTTCTTTTCTTTGAAAGGCAGGAAAAATTGGGCCACAAGACAGAAACTCCTATCTCACACTTGGGCTGCAATAACATAAACTTTAATACTCTGCATTTAAGACCATAAAACTTTACCCTTGGTAAAGTCAGGCAGGAAGGTTAAAAAAAAAACCATCACAAAATACAACTTTCAGTGTTATTTTTATCTTATTTACTGAGGAAACACTAGTTAATCCAAAGCAGCTGCATCTACACTAACCTTCTTATTAAATTTGCCCACTGATTCGCAAGATATTTTGCTAACACAACACACGAATGAAAAGATGCACACACAGACACAGACAAAAACATTATCCCTGCCGGTCAGACTGTGGCGGCAGACGATAAGAAAGCTTTAAATGAGTTTCCTAAAGCAGGGCTGTTCCAATCTGACTTATTATTTTACTTACCAGTGTGCACACAATCCTCAACAATAACTAAACATGAGAACTTTTATTTGACTGCTCTGTAAAATGGTTTTTTAAAATACTAAACCATCCAGTTGTTTGACCACAGCACACTTAGTCACATTTATCTTCCCCAAACTCCCAAAGTTAGACAGAAACATTTTCATTTTTACTCAGATTTTCATTTTTATTGAAGCTGTATTTATGCACAAATTAAGAAAGGGGGGGAACAAGCTTTAAAAGTGTATTTTCTGACTGTAGGGAAAGTTTTAATGATGTGATGCTCAGTATGTGGTTTTCTTTGAACAATAATTGTGGCCACGGTTCAAATTTTGTTTCATCAAATCAGAGAATTTTGCTGCTTCTAATCTAAGAGTGACTCATGTACCTTTTGGCAAATTCCCAGCAGGATGTCAAGACAGGCTTTAGTCTGGCCACTGCCAAAAATCACTGGTCGGTTGAATGTTGCACCAACTGGACTTTGTTCAGGTATTATTCACAATCGGGATTGCCTTGGTGGTTATTTGTCTCAGATTGAGGCTAAATCAGAACACATACGTTGACTCTCTCGCATGACATGTTGAGCCTTTATTAGTCACTTTAAACTGAAGTTTGGTTGACGTCACTTTGATTATCTTGGCCTATGCAAATTAGGTCTACAACATATTCGTGACTTTAGATGATTGGATGTTGCTGTCGATGAGTTCAAAGCTTGTGTTTTTTTTTTGTTTTTTTGTCAGATGCAACTGTGCCAATGTCAGAATGTTTCTGCATCTGGGTAGATTTTGTGGTAAGTTTAAAGTCTTACTGACTTGGGAAATGATGGTGTACTACAGGACGAACAGATCAGTCCAGAGTTTTAGTGAACAGGTATTTTTCTTAGACATGTGCTGCTTCTCTTCTCTTGTGCAGCAGCTGAATGTATTGGTGTCATGTTTGAAAGAAGACCCTGATCCGTGCTGTGCACAGATGAGTTCAAATGGGTGCATTCATGAGTGGTGTTATCTGTGAACGTTAACTGGATGAACTGGACGCAGCTTATTCTAGAGACATTATACAATGTTTTTTTAGGAGTGAACAGCTACAGAAATCTGACAGACCTCCCAACAAACTTAGCTGCTTCATACAGAAGAAAGTTGCCAAAGTTTCCTCTTGGGGGCAGGTTATTGTCTGTTGCATGCAGCTCTATCAGTGTGTTAAGGTATTATCACACTGGGCCTGCAACTGTTGCAAAATTGCAGAAAAATGTGCAAATTTTCCCTTGGAATCACACTGAATCACACATTTGCAAAAACTGCAGACAAAATTTGGTCCAAATATCCCAGAGCTGGCATACATATTGGCAAAAAAACAACAACAACATAATAAAATTCCACTCTAGCACTGTAGAATTACAGTAACTAAATTGAGAAGGGTTCAAGACAGGTTCCAGATGCCTGCAATGACATTGTGACTAATTTGAAAAAGAAAATAGAAAAAAATGTTACGAGAATTGGCACAGTGGCGTAGTGGTTAGAGCTGTCGCCTCCCAACAAGAAGGTTGCAGGATGGCATCCCGGCCTGGGGCCTTTCTGGGTGGAGTTTGCATGTTCTCCCTGTGCACACGTGG
>JAOXNZ010000210.1:14866950-14900621 GCA_028566095.1 Kryptolebias brasiliensis
GGCTGAGTTTTACATGAGAAGGAGGCACAGAGTTGGAAATACACTGCGACGACACCCTGAGATGCTACATCTGGAGTTGCCATGGTAACCCCTTCCCAGGAGTAGGCCAGCTGACAATCAAGTCCTAAAAGAAAAAAAAGGATACGAGCGCGAGTTTGCGTTAGAGCATGTTCCCATCAGCAGGCTGACAGGGCGAGACAGAGTTTAATCTCAGCAGATTAAGCGTGTTTGTGTTTATCATAAGACTCCCATAAAGAGACAGTGGAGGATCACAATCAAACGGGATTTACAGAAATCCCACACAAACAACTGTCCAGTGGGGGATAGCGTGATAGAAACTAAAGATGAAAAAAGAAGAGGGGTGAGAGAAAGACACTGAGAGAAAATTAGTTGAGAAGGAGGGAGAAAAATGGGATGAAGCAAGGGTAAGAAAAAAGGCTCTTGGGAGACTTAAATAAAGGAAACAGAAAGAGAGGCAGCAGGAGAGGCAAAGTGCATGGTTTAATTAGAGTGGCTATAAATAACCTGGGGCCTGACATTTGAACATGAAGAACCACCAAATGTCTCGGTGTGTTTTCTGCTCGACATGCCCGATGTTTGAACACATGCCACCAATTTCTATGCCTTCCTGCTTCTTCTCCCGTTCTCTCATGTCTCCTTGTTGAGTCTCTCTTCTCTGTCTTACCCACTTGTCAGTTCTCTTGTCTCTCTCAAACACACGTAGATGCGCAGACCCTTGTATACGCACGCTTGTCAGTCACGTTCCTCCTATAATCCCTCCTACGTATGAACCAGGAGAGAGCCAAAGTGACATATCAAAAACAAGTTTTTCATTAGCTGCCAGGAAGAGGAATGAACACATACAGACGGAGTTGGCACCATGTATGATGTCAATACTTGGCCACTAATAGCTCATGTTGACACCCAGCATCACTCTTCCACCCTGAAACACACATCTGTCACTTTATGTGGACATTTGAACACAAATCTCCAAAGGATTTGGTGACAGTTCTAATATATATTGTAGTTTTGAGTCCATTAAAGAAAATAGAAACAACTTCTGTCACCAAGTGTGTGCTCCTTGTTTAGCATTTGCTTGTCCTCTTTTATGTATTTTTGCCTGTCCTCATCTCCCAATTAAAAGCTGTCTTGGATCTTTAGGAAAGTTGCTATGGGAACTCTTACTGCTACAACACAAGGGATGAGCATGTTATCAAAGCTGGAAAGCTTTAAGATTCAGCTCTAAAAAAAGAAAAGCATGAGAAAAGCTAGCGGACTAAGTGTTCTGAAACCTTGTGTCAAAAACAAAGAGGAGGAAAGAGGAGTGATGAGGGCTGAACAGACAGAAGAATGGTGCTGAAGCTAAAGAGAGGACACAGAGCTTGTTCATCTCTGTCACAGCAGAGCTGGACAGAGATAAGGCCAGTCATTACTCTTCAAAGCCCAGTGGTAACACTTTCACGTCACTCCCCCCTCCTCCTCCTCTATACCTTCACCCAACCTTTTACCTTGCATGTGTCCGCAGGGTGCCAAAAACATGCAGAGGTGAAGGAATGAAGCCAAACAGATTTACAACAGAGAGGAGGACAGTCGATCAATAGAGAAGTAGACATGACCAGATAAAACCAGAGTTAGAAGAAGCAAAGTAAAATATCTTTTATTTTTCACCATAAACATGTTTTTTTTCATGGGGCTCGTTCAAAAACATTTTATCAAATTTAATGTTGAAAAGGAAAAAATATGTTTTGGTTGCCCTATCTATAATTAATAACATTTCTTTTGCTATTTTGATCATGTACAATAGTAGAAATTTTTATGGCAGCTCTTAGAGTAAAAGATGCTAAATTTATCCCCTCAACGTATAGCTAGCTTTGTTAACACCTTTGTCTTCACTACAATGTTGTGGCATAGTTTAGCTTTGAAACGTGTTTTTTTTTTTGTACATTGAACACATGTTTGTGTGTGTTTGTTGAACCAGTTTATAAGTGTGTGACTGTGCGTGTGCCAGTAGAAAACCTTTTTTCTCATTCAATAGGTTGGTAATAAGGTTTTAGTCTGGCAATATGCTGCAGCTGATAAGCACAAAGGCCAATAATCCAAACAAATATTGGTCCAGGTTTCACAAATGGCCCAGGCAAATGAAAGAATGTGTGTACAGTATGTCTGTGTCTGTTTTTAGGCTGAGCGTGTATTGTGCATGCACATATATTATAGGACTGTTTTGTAAATAAGATTTGTAATCTAAGTGGACAAACAAAAATAGCATTATTGAGCGTCTGAAAAAAAAAAAATCTTTGTTTTGTCCACAGTTTGCAGAGACTCTCTAGTAGTCCAACTGTGTTTCACATTTACTAGTGTGTGCCAGTGTGAAACTTGTGATCAGTGCAATTAAATCAAATGGACTAAAGCAACTAAACTTGCTAAACTTTTCCCAAAAATGCACCTGGAGTGTTTATGTATGCATCTGATTTGTGATTTTTTGTGAACATGGTTATTGTCTGAGATCTGCAGAGTTTACATGTTTTTTATTGTTCTGCAATTTTCTCTAAACTGGTATTCCATTAAACATGTATAGTCAAACCATAATAATACTACAAGCTATGATTTTGTTAGCAAATCATAATTTCATTTAATTTGCATTTTACAGTGGGCTCAAACATTGAAACTGACAAAGAAGTGCTTTCCACATGTCATTGGCCTCTGTAGAAGTGAATTAAAATTCTCCTTTTCACCAGAAGCCAAAAAACCCTTGACTCATATTTGCACACATTATACCTTCAGAGCTGGTCCACAGTAATGTGGGGTCTCTGTGGTCAAAGGTCTCTTGATGGCAGAACCTTTCAGCATTGTGGCACGGACATTTCAAGTCCACTAATTTAATAGTTGCCCTTGCAGTAAATCAATCATTATGCTCATGTTTTCATCCATGGCACAACATTCTGATGGAGTCATGATGAAGGTGTTAAAACTGAAGAGATACAAGCAGCTAAAACAGTCAAAAGCTGTTTCAGAGACAATAGTTGTTCAGTCCCAAAACTAAGTCATGTTAAGGATCCTAGGTTTGAAATAAAGATGGGTTTGTGCTGACAGAGCACTGCAATAATGCTTTATCATGGCTGTTTTCTGACTAAAATACTTCTCTTGGCCAACCATACATGAGTGTATTTGTGATCTTTCTTTCCCTCTTTGTATGTCTCAACAAGTAAACACATTCTAGGCAGAGAATAATAAAGCAATTCCTCTTTTTATAAAAAAAAAAAAACCTATAAGAAGCAGAGCTGTTGTGCTGGTTTGGAGCCCCCAGGAAGCTGTGTGTTAATATGTTAGCCTGGTCAGATTGCTCTCTGTGCCTGTTATTGTAGGCTCACAAAAAGACTGAACTCTAATGTAAGTCAGTGGAGCATGGATGACACACACACACGGTGACAGACTTTCTGGGGCAGAGTAAATTTATTAAGACGGGAAAGAATGAAAACAAGAACATTGTTAGTTACAAGTGGGAAACCAATCCTGGTACTACACTTAACACACACACACATCGTTAATGCGTCATTAGATTTTGCAACAATGTACTGGAAAAATAGGTTTCAATACCCATCAGAAGCACCAAACATCAATGCATTCGTACCTTAAAGGATACTGTTTGGCAAGTAATAACTCAGGTTGAATGATGTAGACATGTTTGATGCTGCTATGAGCCATTTCAGCTAATGATTTATTTCTGTATGCAACTATTTCAAGAGCTGTTATTGATCTGTCTGTCTGAGAACACAGAGAGTGTGCTGGGCCTGTGTGACAGCCTACAGATACAAAGGTGCGTGTGCTGTAACATGCCTGATAAATGTGATGAGAAAAAAAAAATTGTTTTGAGAACATAAATTGCATGTTTAAACCCAAATCCTCTTTAAAAAAACAAATTCCCTAAAGAGCGGGCAAAAGGTAAAGCTGGACAATTTCCAAAAAGACGGTTTAAATTCCTTAACCTTGGTTTTGGAAAGTGGGGATCAGTGTTAATATCAGAGATGAAAGCCTAAAACCTAAGCTTCTACAACAGAGTCAACCGTGAGACAAAAAGCTCTCGAAATCCATGAAAAAGACAAATTATGATCCAACTTCTGTACAACCGTGTTCTGAGTGTATCTTTGTGCGTATTATCTGATCTGAGTGCGTCAGCATGTTTTGGACGTCCTCAGTGGTCTCAGCTGCCTGTAATTAGAGTGTACGCAATGAGTGTAAGAATAGTGATCCCAAAGGGAATTAAGTGACAGTGTTAAACTGGCACAGAAAACCTTTAAAGTCCCACACATACAAAATTACACAGCTCCACAATTTAGGCTTTTGAATGTGGGTTGAAATCATATTTTTTTGAGGAAAAAAAAACCATGCTTAAATGGAGAGTATCATCAAAGATTGTACAGTATCTGTCCAGTACAGCTTACTTAACGGAGTTCATGGAACACATAGAAAATGACACTCAAAAACATTTGGTTGAAACAAATCAAAAAGCCTTTACATACAGATTAAGGGTCACCCAGCAACACCTAAATGCCACAAAACACACCTTAGCTTTTTTTAAAATAGACAACATGATCAGTCGTTTCACTGTGAAAGGTTCTGCTTTACAACAGACTCATGATAAATCCCAATTCTTTACCTGACAGGAAGAACAATGTGGGATTCATCACATCAACCAGCAACACAACAGCCTGAACTGTAGCTGCTGCTCCCTCGTGAAGAATACCATAGATCACCAAGATGTTGCACAGCTTTAGGTCCCCCCTGCCAGTTGGTACCATCTTTGTCACTGTCATTTCTTTGGAAATTGAGGTGAGGGTTCACTAGTTCCTCCTTTCATAGTACAGACAACAGCAACACAGGGATGGAGCCTGGTGAAGGTCTGGTGTCGACCTCATCACACTGACATTCCTGATCATCATGAATGTCCATTGCTTGGGTTAATGTAGGTTAAAATATCCCAAAGCAAAAGCCTGGCTAATCATGATTGATGTAATTTCCCATTCTCTGATAAATGAATGATGGTCAACCGGCAGCAAGTGATTCAATATCTGGGGAAACAGGCAGTGTGTGTGTGTGTATGTGAGAGGGAGCTTGTGTACAGCGGCTGGCAGGCTGTTTGAGCCCTATTCATTTTTCATTGCTTACCAAAAGAAGGAACAAGATTTAATATTAGGGAGATAAATTGCTTCCTCGTTTAAATGTCTCACTCACAGGGGGAACAGCCGAGCTCAGAGAGGGCACAGCGCCAGACAGTCCAGGTAGCTTGTGGCCAAAACACATACACACACACCCACACATTAATATGTCCTACAGGTTTGAGCCCTTGACATTTCTTCATTTCATATTGAAAAAAATGGGATTGTTGTGATACTGAGGACTGAAAACAATATTATTACAGGTGCATGTTTTCTTTTTTTCTTCATTAATCTACAAATATTTTATGGAAAGTAAAATTGAATGTACATTTTGTTTGTTCATTCACTGGACCTCCCAATAAAATCGCTATATTAAAGACCTATATCAAAGGTCGCTTAGCTATGAAAGCCATTTTAAATAGGGTCGGGTCCCAATGTTAATCAAGTGTAGATGTACATTCATGATTACTTTCTTAGCGTTTCATTAAAATCCATCCAGATGTTCATCAAATTTTGCTAACAAGACAGACAAATGCACACACGCTGACACAGGCAAAACTTCAGCTACGAGCAACACTAAGCTGAACAACAATAATGGAAAATGAAAAGCAATCAAAGATAGTTCAACATGTTTTTGCTTTACTTTGGTAAACTTTTGAAGCTTTATTACCAGTGCAGAAATTATACAACTTATCCGGGACCTAAAGTGGGTGAGTCACATTATTACGACCTGATTCATCTTGTAAGTGACCTATCTCAACTTTGATCAAAGCTTTTCCATGCAATCACAGATTATTCTGTCAATCTTAAGTGCGTTCACCTGAATAAATGTAGCCAAACTGTTATTCCCTCACAGCCTGGGTGGCTCTGATTCCTCCTGTTTCTGTGCCTATTGATCACTCTGTGAGACGAATGTTGATATGCAGAGCGGAACGGACAAATCGATGGCAATAAAACCTAATACACCCACAAATGCACTCACAGATGTGTTACTATGACACTATCAAGTTCTACACAGTGGTCTCATGCTAATGAAGCCCACCGAAACCCAAGCACTCGTAGTTAAGTCTAATCGCCTCACACTGACAGTGTTGTGAGTGCTGAAGGGCTCCCTTGTGTTGTCCCCTCCTATCTGTGTGCTTTTTCCTTCTTTCTCTTCCGTCTTACCTCATTCTGTTCATTTCCAGCTCTCTAAGTTACAGCCAGCACACAGACGAAGCTCACGCCCCATCATTAACCATCTCTTGCAGCAGCCTACACCCAAAATACAGAGAGAGGGTCTTTTATGTGCCGTGCTGGTTGATGGACGGTCTAATTCTCTATTAATGGAGGCTACGCAGCCTCATTGCTCATTAAAAATGAATGGAGACAAGCTCTCAGTGCTGATAATTACACACACACACACCTGGACACAACAGACCCTGTGTTATACTGACAACAGTGGGTATTTAGAGAGACAAATAGAGACAGACAGGAGCAGACACACACAATAACAAGGAGTCATCAACACACAGCAGGAGTGCAGGAATTAGTCTAGAAGAGAAAAAAGTAAGACTTGGCCCTGGTGGAGTGACAGTCACGTTGGAGCACTGCAGAGAGATTGAGTCATTTTAAGCAATTAAAGCAGCAAGATTTACTTACTAATAAAAAACCAAGTAAAAATTGGGCCAAATTGAAGAAAACCTAAATTATAAAATAATCGTTTTTTATATATGACGCAGACAAGAAAACTATATTAAAATTAAATAAAAATAAAAACCTAGCATTTCTTGCATATCGCTCGCTACTCTTCATGTCAAAGTTTTAGACTAAGATCATCTTATAATATGAAGGGATGGGGTTGTAGCCATTTTAGTCAAACATTTAAAATACCAATATGTGCAATCTAATGCAATATTGCAATAGCTTGTATTATCTGTTAGCCTTTGGAGTATGTGTTGTGAATGACTGTCAGCTACTACAATTTCAAATTTTAGCTCAATCTTTGTAACGTTCAAGAGTCCAAGCATTAATCAGTTGTAGATGCTCTTCCAATGATTACTTTCCAAAAGTTGAATTAAAATCTGTTCAGTGATTAATGAGATATTTTGCTAACAGTACAAACAAGCAACACAAACACACACACAAACACAGCAAAAACATTATCGCTCTGTCTTCGCCTTCAGCAGCAGGTGATAAAAAAAGAAAGCGAACAAGACAGTGCATGGCAACAACAAACAAGGGTAAATGACGCAAATAGAATTAGTTAAAGGTAGATGGAGTGAATGTGGCGACGATTGAAGGTTAATGACGGTTGTCTTAGTTTCCAAAAAAAAACAAAAAAGGCAACTGTACGTGGGTGAAGCCATTATGCTAAACCAGGCAGGTAATTAACTAGAATGCCTAATTAATTCTAATGAAAGACAAATGCAAATGAATGAGGCCAGAGGTTTGAAATGATGACAGCAAGACACAAAATGACAGTGAGATTAAGGGTGTGACAGAAAAAAAACGAAAGGAGTGCCGATCAGTCAGGGCTGGCTAGAGTATAGCGCACTGTAGCGCACGTTCAGCCGTGCAAATGCGACTGTTTGTTCAATTACAGCTAATTTATGTTTACACAGGAAAGCAGAAAGTAACCTAAACAGGGCCAAAAAGCCTCTAGGGCCAAAGCTATTAAGTAAAGCAGCCTTTTTTATTGATCGACTCAGATATTAAAACTGCAGCCGCCATCACGACCCCCTGTTTAACTTTGCTCACATTAGAGGAGGAGACAGAGTGATAAATTGCACTGGGACACCCGCTCCTGATGTGTGCGGCAGTCTCCCCACATGACACACTTCCACATAAGCAGGACTGTTCACCCTGGTTGAAAGTGCTGAGTTGGAGCTTCTGCTGAATCACAATTAAACAAGCAATCTGCTCAGAGTCGGAAAAATAAATCAGCTCATCAAAAGCATTTCAACAAACTGATTTTCCCCAAGAGCAATTTATCAGCGCCCATGCATGGGTAATAAAGAACCAAACTAAACAGGAGATGTTCTTTTTATTTTCAATCATGGTTTCGTAGCTTGACCAGTGGGTTGCTGTAATGAGAAATTATTCATGAAAATAGACAATTGGATTTGGACAGCAGAGTTGTAAAAGACACGGACCCAAGTATGCACACAAAATAAAAGCTATAAACAGAAACAAGTGAAGTGTATGACACAAATGCTTAGCAAAATATATTGAAAAAATGATGCAACAGTCTGGGACAGAGGATAAAGATTAAAGCAGTAACACTTCAGAAGATGACTGAACCCAGACTGTAAACAGCAAAGTAACGCTGCACAGCTCCCGGGGTGACAACAAATCAAACTAATCCTGTACACTTCAGTTGGTTCAACATGTTAAAGAAGAGATGCTAATTTGCCTTTTAGGTCAAGTCAAACATTTTGTGTCATCCACTACTTTGCCTGTGATCACGCAACTAAAGATGTTCCATCTGCTACTCAAGTTGGGGTTCTCTGTGGTGCCGGCTGGCATCAGGAACCTTTCTGTCCAACAATGCACACAGTCTGCACTCTTTCCTCTTTGTGATCCAGGTATACAAGGTTTCAACCTCTTATTGATCTGGCAAAACACTGACATCTTGTCTGTATTATGTTGTTTATTTAAACATTGCAAAACAGCTTTATTTGAGCAGGGTTATGTTGGTAAAATCTGATTTGTTGTCTTATGTCAAATGCCTTCATGCACTCTAAGTAACAGGTAAAAGAATGGTCCTCATTGAGCTGCAAACCTGCAATAATGCACTAAAACACTGCTAACAGATAATGTGCATCCATGTTTATGTCACGTTAGCAGTGTGTGCTAACATGACAGAGTAGTGGTGTAAAAGTGGAAGAGAGAAACGAGAGAAGAGGAAAAATGTGAATGAGTTGCATGACAAATCTATTTGCTAATACAAAGATTAAGTGCTTTTCGAGTGAAAGTGAAATTTGTTCTCTCCATTTGACCCATCACACATGTAAGATACACACAAGTGGAGTAGTTAGGGATTAGGTGTCTTGCTCAAGGACACAGCAACATATGGGCATGGCAGGTAATCGAACCTTGGCCTTTCTGGTCTCAAGAGGGGCATAGTACGAGGCCCAACAAACAAATCTAAAGTGCTTTGTTTATTCTGTATCAATACATATGACTGTTATAGAAATTGGGATTCTTAGCTTAAGTTTCTGTAGAAAAATAAAACTAATGGAAACCACAGAATGCCTGCAAATGAGAGCTTGCAAATGCTGGTTTGAATGTGATAGTATGTAAATCATGCTGGTTTAGGTGAACAAAAACAAGTTAATTGCAGACAGAGAATAAAAGTGGGTTATTTCCCACCACAACTACTGCAAATTAAAACACAAAATTAGAAAGATAAAGTTGTTAGTCAATGTAAACACATTTGCCAAAACACAAAAAAATTTTGAAGTATGTAATTTTTCACCCCAACTACCAGTATTTTGCTTTGAAGACTCGAAACAATTTTCCTCTGCAGAACTGAAACACTTTGTGAACATAAGAAAAGAGACATCCTTTGTGACAACATGACCGAACATGAATGGTAGCAGAACAAAAAAAACTTGAAAGACAAAATATGACATCCTGTTTCAAATGGAAAGTATTCAGATCAAAATGACACAGTCACAGCACACACTGTGTTCCTTTCTGCCAGTGGAGGAAAGAAACATGCAGAGACATACAAATGAGCTTAATGTTCATTCTTGTTCCTCACTTAAACAAAACATGCTCGAGTGATAAAAAACAGAGGAGGCAGAGGGGTTTATGGTCTGAATTTCAAAGCACAGGGGCATTAAATCAGAGAAAGAGTGCATGAGCAAACACATAAATGGGCTCAGATACAAAAAAGCAAAAAAACAAATGAAAACTCAAAAGCCCTGCATACCAACTGGGCAAATCAAAAAGATAAAAATCCCAAATGTGTCAGAAGCATTCTCTGAGAGCCCTCTGGCTACATGGGTTAATTTGTTGGGTTTATGTGTGTGGGTGTTTGTGAACATTTGGGCGCATGCAAAAGAAAGCTGTTGAGAGAGATGGCTCTGTCCAGCTGCTCTGCAGCGACCCACAACCATGGGCAACAGATTCTGGATAATTCATTATATTCATTATTCCACAAGCCATGAATAAAGAGAGTGAAGAAGAAAAGAAGGATGCAGACGACCAGCCAGCCACCACAACACGGCCTATTTGTCCTATCACACAATCTGTTAGCACTGACAGATTACCACACATCGCTGGGCCAAACATCAGTCTGTGACAGTGCACTCCTTGCACAGCCCCCTTCTCCCTCTATTATTCACATTTCTGTTTCCATCTCCTTTGGCTTCCTTGAGAACTTGAACAATTTATTCTTGGCATCGGGAAGAAATCTGGTGCACCTAATGTCAGATTCAGCAGGACACACAAGCTATTGAAGTTTAAAAGAAGCACTGAACTAAAAAGTGAAAGGTCTTGACTTACTTAACCTTTCAACTTTTGCTTTAGGCGGTGAACAAGCAAAAAGGAAGTGACAGGCTAATTTCAAACCAGAGAAACATCCAAAATTTGCAGGATTGTGGCTCTCCAGGACCAGGATTGGGCACCACTGTTTTAGATATGATTGCTGGTGAGAGCAGCTGGATAAAAACCTTATAAACTAAAAGGCAGAACATTTTTTTTGTTTACTTTAGAGTGTGAAGCATCCTATGCAGAACTTGAGAATTATACATTTAGCTTGAGTGCACACTCTCCAAAGCAGGTGAGCTGTGCTGCTACTTTTCTGAAAAGACTGTGGGGACAATTTAATGTACTGATCAATTCACATTGACACCATTAAACACATATAAACTCTTCTAAATTAAGTTTAAAGTCAATAGTCAAACTACTTTTTTAGCCAGTTGCTCTGGATCACATTCAGATCTTGACTTTAAACTTTTATAAAGACTTGTGGTGCTTATTTATTTATCAGTTTAGTTGTGCTACACTAAATTGTACCAACATTTGCAAAGCATGCAACAAAACCCTGGATCTTGCTTCCCTCAGCATCTTGCTTCATCATTCCCAATTATTTCCATTTTTTATCAAGCAGCAAAAAAATGTATGAAAACATGTCAGAGTTAAATTGCCCTACTTGACACCTCCCACACACCATCCACAATGCGCACAAAGAAACGTTGCTGCTGAAACAATAAATTGTGCAGCTCTAACACACATATTGTGCAAAATAACACTGGCAAAAAAGTGCATGAGTTAGAAAAAAAAAACAAACATGTGATGTCAAGTTAAATAGAATGAAAGTGGTGTTGTGACATGTAGCCATATTGTGCATATGCATCGAAATTAATTCTTGTTCATGTTAATGAAATGATGCTGGAATAATCAATATTAGTTTTATTTTCCATCCCTACAGCGTGACTTTTTTCCCTGTTTCAGCAGCATTTCACTGCCCTCTGTCCTTACTCTTCCTTACCACACATGCAGCTGCCGACCTCAGAGAAAGGCCTGTCAGTGTGGTTCATTATGTGTCTTAGCATGAGGTTAGCCTTTCCTGTTTTTCTCCGACTCCCACCTGGGGTGATTCAATCCTCCCCTCTCATGAAACCCACTGCTAAAAAGTCAGTGGTTCAGACCTCCCAGGACAATATCCCGTCTGTGATCCATCTGTCACAGAAAAGCTCGCCAGAACCACACATACCAATTACAAAGCTGACTGAAATGGTCACTGAACCTGCTGCACACGAGATTAATCGAACAACAAGTGAACTGCAAGTGAAACCTAACACATTAGAAAGAAGATCTTTTTGTACCAAAGCAGCTGAAATTAAAAATAACTTTGGGTGAAGATGCTCATGTTGCAGCCAATTAAACAAGCTTCTAAAGTAAAGACACTGTTAAAACCCCTCCGAACTATAACTGTGCCAAAAAACTGAATTGTAGGTGCCAACTTGTGGATTAAAGATGAATTTACTTTAAAAGCAACCCATGTGTATTTTGGGCATATTTTCCATAAAATTAAGAGAACAGTTTTTATTTGTGTGTGTGTGTGTGCTGTGCCAGAGAGTTCATACAGTGTGAGAGCACAGTCATTTCATTTAGGAAAAAGCCCTGCTTTCTACTAGGAAACAAACAGAAAGCTAGTCGACAGTTCCTTTTTTTTTAACGTCATTTACACGTCACTTCTCAAATTCACACTTTCTGTATTTTCTACCTTTTGGTTCACTTGCTGTTCTAATCGAGTTCTTTAAAAACAGGACAAAATTGATTAATTGTGTGCTTGCTATTCTGAACTTTTACACCACCACATTAAAGACAAGTTGAGTCCAGATGTTTTCTGTCATCAGGAGAGCTCCTATGCTGGTATCAAAATTCAGGTCTAGCACTGTAGGAATGATAGAAATTAAATTGAGAGGATTTAAGATGTGACTATTTTGAGACAGTTTGTTGAACATTTTTTTGAACCTGTTCAAAATTCAAGTGACAAGTCTTCTAGCAACAAGTAACAAGTTAGAAAATTGAGAACCCTTGGAGATAGGGGACATTTTGGAAACTCCATTGTGAATGTTGTTGACTACCTAGTTGCCAATTGTTGCAACCCAGTGATATACAACCCTAAATTTACTGTTATACTCCAGAAAAATGTCATTCATCCATCTGTTGATCCAAAAAGTTACAGGTGAGCAGAATGCTGCTGGCTTCTGTACATACTAAAATAGCACTTGTGCAAAAAATTAACCATAGGGAGTTTAAACCCAGTTTGATATAAAAGGAAATTTGTTTTTTGAATGGAGTTAATAATGATAATATTTTCCTGTGTTTCTCAAAAATACAAAGTTACACAAAAGAGATGGCAGTCATAACTTGGTGAAGCCTGTAAGTCACAATGTTGGTCACAATGAACTTGTCAATGAGTGAGCATTTGATATGCTAGTTGGCATTATTATTATTATTGGATACAAGGCTGTTGATTTTCCTTTGCTTTACTTGCACTACAGTATGCTAAACTAACAGTCTCCAGACATCTCAATGTATATATTCAGAGGTGTATTGATTAACCATCAGCAAGAAAACTAACACTAGGTACAACCGTTCAACAGTTCTTGTAAGACTCAGGAACTTCAGTATTTTTCAGAATTTAATGCCACTTTGCAGACTGAAGATCATTGTTGAGGTTACAAGATTAAGGGTCAGTGGCTCATTCAAGGAGTGTCACTGAATGCTCAACGTAACAACCGATGCTGTACCTCGTGGGAAACCATCTATAACATTTTCTACCAAAAGCATTTAATTAAGTCTTTTCAATTCCTTTTTACTGTCTGCTTCATCCATAATCTGCTCCTCATCCATCCAGCTCTACGCCTCCTGGGAAATCAGTTCATTCCCGCTTCCATTGAATTCTCGTACCTTTATCGCTCCTCCTCGGTTTGTCCATTCTCCTCATCCTTCTGAGCCGGGCCAGACAACTCAGAGTGGGTCACATAGTTATCAATCATAGCTTTCTTTCTATGCTTCTCGATAAGGCTTTTAAAAATAAAAAAACTTTTTAATAATTGTTTATCTCTCCACTCAGCTCGGTTGGAGTGCCCTTTTAAGCACTGGATCAAAGTCAAGAAGAAGGTGGGTAAACAGGCATGTAAGTTGGCAGCTTAAACTCTTTCCTACCAGCCCCTGTTAACACCCCCCCACACACACACACACCTAACTCACCTGCAACTTCCCACTCATGGTCTGACTAAGACTTATGTAGACACAGGTGGCACAAGCTCTGAATGCACATACAATGAGGTCCACATTGTGAATATGGCTCCCATTTCATTTCCATCACCTCACTCAGACCATGCTTTGTGTTCATTCATATAACCCAAATATTTTAAAAAAGGAAATCTAATTTTCTTTATTGTCCATATCAGGGTGACAAGATGAATATAGATAAACAAGTAGCAGTTATATATGCACTGGTTATTTACCAATGAGGCTACATATAGTTCAACAAACGCAGGAAATACATCAAGGTGAACCCTGAAAAGGGTCTATTTTAAAACACAGACATTTTAATGCGCACAGATGCAGAAAAACAGTTCAATTTCAAATTATAACAAACATGATTAAAAGTCTATTTTGCTAACAAACACATTTACTGCAAGTAACACATCTGCCTTCCTGTCAAGGTTTTGTTTGTAACTGAGCAAGTTGCTAGCCCCAGTCATAAAAAGGTCAGTCATGGTTTCAAAAATGGAATATATACCAAGTCATATTTTCAAAATGAAACAAAATGCACAAATTTATTTATTTATGTTGTATAATCAAACCTGTCTCTCCCCAATTCAACCCTATTCTCACTGCGAAGCTGCAAGAAAAACCTGACGAGCTGTAGAGTCATCACAACTTCTCTTAAATTCTGCCAACTTAACGACTTTTGTTACAACATTTTAAAAAAACAGGAGAACCTTGTCACAAAGATAGCAACATATTGGACAAGGACTCCCTAAAATCAAAACACAGCTGCTGGCTGTGGGAATTTTCACAGAGCTGCACTTGTAAAATTAGCAACTGAGGGTATATTTAGTGTTAACAGAAGCCACCATCACTCTCAGACTTACTGTATCATTTAAAAACAGAAAAATTAAAACAATCTAGAAAGGCTGCAAAGATTGATGTAGGCAAATACAGTGTGTGAGAACATAGACAGTAGGAGCAAAAACTGACTGTTAGACGTTAAAGTCATAGTTCAGGTATTTACATAGAGTTCTAAGTTATTAGCAAGCTCAAACAGAGGCAGCAACTTCTAGAGAAGCTGAAGCACTTTCTGCAGGAATCTCATAATATTTCAGTTTTAATTCTAAATTGATACCAATGTACAGGTTCATAAAGTAGTGTATGCATGAACCTCTATGCCACATTTGCGACTGCGATTGTTTGAAGACGGCAGAAATCCCTTTTGGTTTCGTCTATTAAGCTCGTCAACTGGATCTTTAATTTGATCATAATTAAATTCTGGTTCTCCATTCGGAGACAATTCAAGAAGCTATCTACAACAGGTAAGATATTAGTTGTCCATAACCTTTTCAAGAAACAAAACCTCAAAATGTTTGAACTAATCCAAAAAAGGCAAATTATAGTAAACTATTTTTAGTGAAAAAAAAAATAGTCATCAGAATTACAATTAATTACAACTTCAAGATACTGTACATATTCCAAGATATATGTTGTGCTGCTCCTATGTTTCAAAATATCATGGTCTAATTGCATGTGATTAAAAGTGTCAAAAATACTTTAAAAATGTGAAGTTTGGAAAATGATTTTTAATGCCAGATGTAAAAAAAAAATGTCCATATGTTTCTGACAGCTTATGGCCCTCAGGGTTGAACTGCTGATGTTCTGCACTGCTTCCACCTCAGGGATCAGCCAGCTCATCCTATTCACATGAACTCGTCTAAAAGAGAAATTAAATGATGCAGCTGTACAGGAACAAGAACTGATATGCACTCATGTACCAAGTGGGAGGATATCTGACAGGAAAAGGTTACTCTGAAAAACTGAAGCAAGGTAAATGAATGAAAAAATTTAAATGATAAAAAAACTGTCAATTAAGCATAAACGAACAGAGTACCCACTCCATGTGATCTTCTCCTAATCTAATTGCTAAATAAAAAAAATCAGATTTGTGTGATTCTGACCCTTTTTAACTCTTTTTACATAATCAGGGCTACTTGACCTACCATCCCTCTCTCTGCGCCTCCTCACTTACACAACTCTCCCACCTACGACACTCAGCATCTTTTATGTCCAAGACTCATGAAGCCAAAAGAGGGAAAAGAGATACAGAGCCACAGTACTCCAAAATTCAATATATATGTTATCTGAAATGTATTGGAAACAAGTAGCAGCCAAGCCTATGAGTAATTCAACTTATGAGTCAAAAGCACATGCTTGTTCAAGACCCACAACAATTTTATTTAAGAGCAACACTACACATGCGTTCCTATTTCTACATGTAGGCAAGTGTGCCTAACAAAATGAGGAAAATGGATAAGTGAAAGCCAAAACAAGTGACAGGTCAAAAAATTATAGACAGCAGATGGACAGGATGTAAAAGTCAAATTTTTAAGAAACAGACAAAAAAATCTGTCAATGATCTCACACAAGACCTGAGAGATACATCAACCTATACAGTTAATTTACTGTATGTCAAGTTTCCAGCTAAAAGCTCTTTGGGAATCACCTTGTTGGTGCTAAAATACTATTTTATGTGTCAAACTAGGTTATCTTTGGTATTTTTTTTTATAGATTCAACATAAAAACTGTTTTTTGTGGCAGGCTCCTGATAGCAAAATCACTAAAATCCTATTTAAGATTGGTTCCTTGGTAGGCTTATTGTTACATATCAACACAACACTGGCCTATCCTTAAGATTAGAAGAAATTCTGGCTCCCTGGAAGCAAAATATAAAAAAAATGAGACATGACTCAAGACTTTTGCACAGTACTGCATCAGTCATCTAAACTGCTGCTTTTTGTCTTAACCTCTTCATCCTGCAGTCTTACTCTTCCATTTCCCCTTATCTCATTTGAGGTCAACCTGGATACCAAAAATAGTACTTTACACCTCCCACAGCTTCATCAGGACGAGAGCCCATGGAAAGGAGTCAAGGGGGTGAAAGTCAGCTCTCATCAGTTTGGAAGGTTCTGTCAGCAGGTTGCTCGCAGCGACTTCTCTGACAATGCTGGTGCTCAAAATGATTGTGCCTTGACAACCTTGCACCAATCAAACATGGTTCCTATGACCTCACAAGCTACCTGGAGCACCGGTGAAGGTTGGAGACAGACTGACTGATTACGAAGCCTGTCGCTAGGTCGTTATACAGCCTTGCCTAATCCTGTCTGCCCTTTTATCTTTCTTTCCTCTTGCCTTTTCTTACAGCCTTTTCCCAACAGAGAGGCCTTCGACCCCATCTCGTTTTGGTAAATAACACAGGCGCCCTTTCAAAAAGAGGAGTGATGGCAGAACGAACGAAAAGTGAGGTGAAGTGGAAAAAAAATAAGGCTGAGAAGGAGGAGGAAGGAGGATCCGTTAACAGAGCGGGTCTCAGTGTGCTGTGAAACCCACATGAATGAACTGATAGAAAAGAGAAAGGTGGAATGAGCATAGGTGACTTTATAGAGGACACGTGGGAGAAAGAAAATGGAAAAAAAGATGAACTGGGAGAAAGGGGGCCCAAAATCCCTAGTTAGGCATGAGCCAGTTACCAGTTCTGTATGTATTCTGTTCTGTAGTTATACTATGGTTTTACTAAATATTTCATCTTATCTTCATTCAGATTTGCACTGTTTTACTTGTCACTCTTTCTATATGTAAAACTGCCCTGTGTGCTTTCGTTGCCCTTTGGGGACAAATTAAGTTTGTTTGACTTTGAATACTAAAAATTGTGTCAATAGCTGGTATTTTTTGATTTGTCAAAGACAAAAAGTGCAGGAATCCCTTACAATGTATAGCGTAACTTCTATTAAAGAGTAGAAGCATCTGATAGATGTGAATAACATCATACAGTGAAATTACATTATAGTTGCTTAAGGCTATATATCCCATTGGCTCATGATTACTGCTAATTTAATGCATAATATAATGTGAAAAACTGAACTGACTGTATTTTATAAGTTCTTTTTTTTCCCGCTTTGTTAAGCTACCATGACAAAGCTGTCACCTCTGACCTGGAACTACACACAAAGTGTGAATGAAACATCATTATTAAACATAAAAGATTATTTTCAATTTAGCTAATTCTTTGATCCATCAAGTCAGAGGGAAATTATTTTGCACAGCTGCAAACTGCTGGGATCAGTGTTGCTTCACGATCTCAAAACCCCTGGAAAATGAGTAAATATTAGTGATAATCAGTCTTTGGTTCCACATTATGAAGTTAATGCTCACACTGAGCCAGTCAGCTTTGGCACATTATATCCCTGTCTCCTTCAATAACGTTGTTATGAAATTAATTATTCCTGACACGAGCAGGGGGTGACTTTAATGGTAACAAAACCCCAATATGCAGCACACCCGCTCAGACAACAACACACACAAATATATTTATGCACGCATACTTTTTATTCATTAAAAGTAGGGGAAAGAAAAGTGGAATTTACGATAAAATACTGGCAAATGTGTTTGTCAGAACTTCACAATAAAGAAAACACTATGACAATTATGACACAGTACTGTATATTTAGTTGAAACTGTAAATTTCACAGCTGAGAAATGCTCCTTGTTTTTGGTAAATTATTATGAAAAGAAATATATACACTGAAAATCTGTTTATGGTAAACAACAGAACTACTTACAATGTGGGCAAACTTCAATAAATGGTTTGAATTCAGCTTGATGTTTTTTTTTTTCCTGGGCTTTAATAATTCAAAACAGAAAAAAGTCTGGTATATAATGTTTGTATTCATCTTTAAAGCAGGATTTGATGTACAGTAAAGGCCAGTGATTTGTGGCCCATTACAAAAAAGCATGTTGGACAAGTTGACTGGAAAACTGCTGGCATTATGAAAGAATCAGTTGCAAGCCATTTTCCTGTGATGCTAACTGGCTAAAGCTAACCATGGATAACCAAACTTTATTTTACTTTGTTTAAAAAGAAAGTGCGACAGGATCATAAAAGGAGGACATGTTCTTCCAGCAGAAACAGAGCTTGCAGCTCAGTATTCATTAGTTTTAAACTGAACTTCAGGAGTTTGGGATCAGTCTGTCTTTATCATTTATTGGGACATCTCAGTATGTCTTTCTTGCTCCTACAGTAAGTTTGTAACACAACTTTAAATTACACTAAAAGGCAGGTGAGAGTGAAAGATTGCATCAAAATAGGTGCAACAAAAAAATGCTACATTTGTTTTTAAACTAAGGTCTCAAAGACAACTAATTAGACTGTGAACTGAATTACAAAAAAAACCCAAAAAACATTTTACAATAATTTATCTATTTGTTTTTATTAAATGTACTAGTTTTTATTACTGTACACGACTGCCTCCTTTCTTTCACATTCAGTGCACTTATCACAGGCATTGCTCCAGTCCTCTGGGCTGATGAGTAACAGATGGTGGCAGTACTGTAAGAATCAGAGACACAGCAATGATAGATGAGTGTGCCATGCTGTCATTAGTGCTTTATGTGAATGTCAACAGTATCACCATGCCTGTCTACTGTTTCCACCAACTCTTCTACATCCTGTGCAGCTTCAACATGTACATTTCTTCCATCAATATTTACTTTTTCCTCAGATTTAGCTCTTACGATTACCTCACATACTGGACGTAATAGCTGATAAACCTTTCCTCTTAAAGAGCTTTTCCTCTGTGTGTTAGTTTATAGCCATGGTGGCTAATGTTGAACTTTAGATAGAATTTGTTGTACAAAGTATATGAGTTGAATTTGAGGCTCAAAATCAACATTTTAGCATTCACAAATAGTGTCACTATGACTTATGGCTACCATGGCTCATATTCAGTAAATGTTATATAATCTTGCTTTGAGGTATACAGGTTTATCTCAATCTATGTGGCAATCTGTGGGTATCCACAACACTGACTGCATGCCCCCAAAAAAGAACAGTGCAGCTACATTCTTCTATAAATGCAGAGAAAACTGAGGAGAGACTATTGATTTCGTGCGAAAGAGGAGGCTGATAACGGATGTGTGAATTTGTCATCCGGAGAAAGGCTCAGAGGGAAATGGCCGGTGCAATCATAACCAACGAGGAGCCAGTATCGCAAGGCACTCATGCACAAACATGCACGCACACTTCTTTATGAAGATGGAGACAAGAGGAGGGCAGACGAGAAAGATATAAAAAAAAAAAAAATCAAAAGCTCAAAACTAGCGGATTCAGAGAGTTGAAGTGCCGTTTGTTTCGCACATAGAAAGCATCAAATAAATGCTGGAAAATGAACTTTGCCAAAAATTATTTAGGGAAACAGCTGCTTTCCTTCTGTGTTTCAGCCAGGCAGAGGACAGCCCGATCACAATAAACACTATACACTTAAAGCCACAACAGGTGTCTGGTGGAGGCAAGGAGCACACAGAGTGAGTGATTGTGTGTTAACACACATGCGCTTCACATGAGTGAGGAAAAACAGGGGAAAATAAGAGCTAAAGTATGCTTTAAAATCACTTTTATATCACTGTGGTCACACAGCTGGTTAGAAAAGAGTGAAGAAAAAAACTTACTGTGATAAGAAAACTGATTTAAAAACTCAAATGAGCAAATTTAGAATAAATATGACGTAAAATAGAGTAAAAGGAATTTCTACACCATCACCTATCAACTTATGAATGTGTCTGTTGCTGCAGCTCTGAATGTGTGCATATGTTATAATTATGTACTCGACACACAATTCTCATTTATCGCCTGGGGTTGCCACGGAAACACAAAACAGGGGAGCAGCAGACGAAACGTTCAAAAATCAAATCCCTAAATTTAAGTTCATGCCTTATATGTGAAAAGTGTTTTGTTTTTTTTTAACTATAGTGATTGCATAATCTCAGCTGCTGGCATTTACATCAAGTATAAATTCTTCATGTCGGTGTGTGAGGGTTGTGTGAATGTAACGGCTCTAGGAGAAGAGAGACAGAGAGAGGTGTGTTGAGAAAAGGAAGATAATAGAAGGGAGGGGAGGTGGTGGAGAAGGTGGAGCTGAGGATAGGAGTGAGGATGGTTTCTATTTTTAGCCTGCATGTGTGATATATGCCAATAGGTGTTCAAACCAGTGAAAAAGAGGAACTTTGACAGGCTATTACACACATAGTCTGTGTAGTTTTTACATTTGAACTTCAACCCTGAGAGTCTGACTTGGTGAGGCATCATTAAATTGTATTTCTGTTTAGATAAAAATCACCATAAGTAATATAATAAATCCAGTCCTTTTACAGATGAGATAAGATAATTGTTGGCTCCAATATGTCTTTTCCTCCAAAGAGTCAAAGGTGCTGAAAACCTCTATAAAACAAAATAAATTGAGCAAGATAAAAATGAATTGAGTTTACAAAGAAAACCGTTGAAAGAGTAAAAAATAAAAAAATAAATCCAATCCTAATTATATGCATAAAGTATTTGAGGCACTTGTTATTCACAGAATGATAAGACTTGAAAGAAAAGACGCAGAGCGCACACACATGCATTAGAGATGGATTAAGTGACATCATTTATTAAATGCCAGATCCAAAGCAAAATCAAAACCGTGAAAATCCAGACATTTTCTCAAACACCATCCCAAACACATTAAATAAGCTCAGGGGTGGGACACTAACATGAGTGATGGCACAGCAAAAGTCAGATCTATTGTGGCCAAATTACAATGCAATTTTGAGTGCGGCTTCATGCTCTGTGATACATCTCTGTTTGGGAGGCTGCAGTCCAGAGACCACAGCCACTTATTGGATTATAAGGCTATCATATCAATCACCCCGAGCTGTAACTGGCCTTCTCTTTCTAAAGCATTTATCTGATGATCCTTTCATAAACGGCTTGATGAATTGCAACATGCTCTGACTTTGGTTAAATCATAATTGCACTCGTCTCCAGTGGAGACCAGTTCTTGTCCGGCTCTGTCTCCATTTTACCATATCACTTAGTGGAAAGACTTGTGCCAAAACAGTTAATGACTGGTCAAGATGGAATTATTATGAAGGTGTGGTATCAGTCTGTAATTATAATAGTACTGCAGTCCTAGCAGGGACTTCAATAAGAACATTAGTCAATGGTCAAACCAACAGTTCTGTAGGCCCTCACTCAAGGCATAAGTGTGTCTATCTAAATGTCAACACACTGACACTAAAGGTGGTATCTCACTGAGGTGTGACTGTTGGAGACTAAGTGGTGACTCAAAATTGTGAGGAAAATATCCAGATCATCCATTGCAGGCTCACTGAATTCTAAGTGTTTGCAACCAGCAAGTCATATAGCTGTGCTTTGAACAGCCAGTGTTTGAAAATCAAACTGTATGCATGGCTTGCAAAACTGCATTCTTGACTGTGCGCATTATTTTGCTGTCCATATCATTCCCACTTTGGCAGCAGTCTTCACATATTTGATTTAATCTGCTGGAGTACACCTGACACTGATTTTAAATATATATTGACAGTCACGACACAGTGTACTTGTGATGTTTTAATAGTCTGAATGTGTATTGGAGCATCAAATTTTAAAGAACTATCAATAAATATTATCATTATATTATAGCTACAAAATAAATACCATAACAGTAATATGTGATATTTTTAAGCAGCAGTAGTATCTTTTTCTTTTTAATAAAAACAGTTAGATCATGTGATGCATATTTTTGCTCAAGGTTAACCATCAGAATCTTATATAGGCCCATGCCCACCTTGAGTACAACTCTAATCGCTATCAAAGGATCACAAACACAAATGAGAGGCAACAAAAACATCATCTGACATTGTAGAACCCTAAGTGTTTAAATATAGTGAACTTCTTAAGTTTTAAAACAAGAAAAGTCCAGTTGCTTTCTGACCTGACCCAGGATTAGACAACATTGATGTATATTTGATGTATATATGTGTATGTATTAGGACAAACTGACTGTTTTGGTGTCCTATGATGGCTTAAAAAAAATTGGCAAGGCAAAGAAATCTGAGCATGCCATTGCGTCTGAACCTCAAAACATGTAGTTTTCAATATAAATGAAATAACCAGCAATCTATTATTATCTCCAGGCTGTGCCCTGCCTCTCGCACAGTGACTGCTAGATATGGGCCCAGCTCCCCCACGACCCGAAAAAAGAAAAAAAAAAACAAGTAAACAAAATGAATAGAAAGATCTTTGATTATCTCCTATTTTATCTTTGAAATCTGCAGAAGAGATTCAACCACTTTGAGTCTGCCGTTTTCACTTTGTATCCATATGTACACATGCGAATCTCTGTAAATAAGCCAGGCAAACGGAAACAAGAGGATACGCATACACAAAAATCTCCATATAGCACACACATTTAGAACGGTAAAGCCTCAATATCAGCCATCTGTGAATTTCTAAAAAAAAAAACATTTGGCCAGGTTTTTGGCTTCAGTCTGCTTGTCCGTGAGGTCTGGCTCAAATCTGGTACCGTTTCTCAGCGCGCCTTCTGTAAAAAACACACATCGGTGACCTCGCTGCTGAAGACTGGGGCACAGGCCAAGCGAATGGCTACGAGCTGCTGTACAGGGAAAGGAAAAACACACACAGAGATACTCATATGTCTGTGCTGTCCTCCTTAAAAAACTTCAGTTTGCTCTCTGACTAGCTTTGCCTCTTTGCTTTAGTACTACTGCTCTCACTTGATTAGAGAGTCACAAAACCCTCCTTTTTAAGCTCATCTAAGGAACATTTTGTTTTGCAGAGCTCTTACTGAAAGTACTGTTAGGCCACACTGATAAGACTGACTACAGTTGACTAAGTTCTGCTTTAGTTAAAAACACCTAAAAAGAAGTAGGTGTTGAAAAGAAATATAAGTTAAAATTACATGTTAAAATTAGCAGCCCAGATCTCATTACCATCTGTTTAAAAGTCTACAGAAACCCTATCTCCACAGTTCTCTAGCACTGTGACGGGTGTCATTCTTTATCTGTCTGCTGCTCAAGCCAGCAGACTGTTCTTTTCTCTTGGTAGCTTATACATTTGCCTCTTTGATAACATGCAATTTGTCAAATCTTGCATGAATTGAAGGCAGCTCGTAAAAACTCAGGAGAGACAGTGTCCAGAGCTTTGTTTGATTGCAGCTCACCCTGTTATGAACTACTACTGCAAATTGTTGCTACCCTTCCAGCCACCTGCCACCAATCTGGCCCACCTGGCTACCGAACAGGTATTATGCTCCAGTGCACTTGATCAAACATCCATCACTCAACCCTTATCTCTGTCCAACTACTCAGTTGGCTATCATGACAACAATTAGGCACAGGGGCCAAGTGAGCAGGTTAGAACCTGGATTTTATAAATATATAGCTGAGGCTTTCTAATTGTGCAGAAAATGTGCCTTTTGAAAAGTAAAAGTTTGTGCAGGTGGGGGACAGGATGTTATTTTTAACCTGTAAGCATAAGGACAATGAATTGTTTTACACTGAAATTTGTGCTTTTTTTTAACAAAGAAACTAAAAAGATACATTTTACACTGTACTTATGATGGCAGAAACACTGATATACATTTTGGATGAGAGATACTGAGGGTACACATATTTATGGCTGAGAAATTAATCCATCACTTATTGAATGTTCCTCAGTCTCAGAATTTCTGGCACAATTTTACGTACTTCCAAGTTGCCTGGAGAGGCTTGTAGCATTAATCAGGCTAACAATCCCCCTGATTAAATGTAATCTTCCATTTCTATAGAGAGAAATGATCAGTGTTTCACTTTGAGGGCTGACATAAACGTTTATCAAAGCTTTAGTATCACTATTAAAAAATGAGTGCATATTAAACTGCAGCAAATGCTTATTGTCATTTTACTTCAAAATGTTATCAGTTAATGAAATTAAGTAGATTTAAAGTAATTTCACAATATTTTCCTGTAAATCCTTACTGGTGCTTTTTTAAATGAAACAGTGATTTAGAGGTCATTGTTTTTACCTGTGTTCTTTTAAAATTGCTTGATTATATTCACATTATGGGACTTATTAAAAATGCCCACGTGTAACACAATGGGTCTTTTGTAGGACCAAATACAGATGAGCCAAAAAGAGTAAATACACAGCTAATTACTCAGGTAGGGACAGAAATTATTATTAACCTGAATGAAACAACAGAGTAAAGGCCGTTGGCTGGACATTTACACCAATTTATCTTTGAAGAAAAAGTGCATAAATTTATTATGTTTTTCACATGTGAAAACCCATGACATCACATAAACAAGTTAAAAACAAGTTCACATGTGAATTTAGCATGTTTTCACATGTGAAAATGAGATTTTCACATGCAAAGTTCATGCAGTTTTAGCGAAAAGAGATTTCTCAGCTTCATATCTGTTCAAAATCCTCCAAAATTACAGAGACCCGTAACAATGAAACAATACTAAAGTCATTTACCTCTTTATATTAAAACCCTTTAACACTAAAAGTTTGAGAAAACAAATCTTACATGATGTTGCTTTGTTGCTGACATAATGGACAATTGATTTCTTAGGACATGTCCATTTTACATTGGTGGTCTTGAGTAAAAGACTCCGAGGAAGTGCTGACAAGAAAATAAATATGTATGAAGCTCAAGTGGCTGCGCTCTATAAAGCTCCTATTGACAAATGTTAAGAACTGCCAACTTAGAAAATGTCAAACTCACAAGTGTTAGTTAATGAGTGGAAAAATAAACACACTGACAATGACCAGATGTCCTTTATTATTAATACTCTAATAAATTAAAGGAACTCTGAACTAATAAAGAAAGTCTGAGTGATCAATTAAAGTAATCAATTGATTAGAAATATCTAAATGAGCAAAACTACTTATGTTATTACGTTTATGACTTCACTTAGTTGATATATTTCCTATTTAAGCTCATAATTTAGATTTGCTCTGTGTTAACATTTTGAATGTATCAGTAGCAATGGTACTGTAATGCTTTTTTTATATCCTTTGAAATTAGATTTAGTAGGTCAGTAGCAAATTCTGATTTTTAGGTGTTAAACTTGTACTTCATTAACCCACAGAAACTGTCACAGAACCCAACAAAGGACAAGAAATTACTAATGACTGCAAATCTCATTTCCTTTGTGAATAATTAGCAGCAAGTCTTTCATGAAGATAAACAGTACATTCATTCTTTTAAGGCAGGGGGGAAAAAAATTATATTAACTTTGTTAAAGTAAAAAGCTTTGCTGAGTGTTTTTTTTTTTCAACTCACTTTGTGAAATGTGATAACTCTCTGAGAAATATGATTGGGGTTTTATTGAGGAAGAAAAAAAGTCAAACCAACGGGTTTTATTTATCCTTACACTTCTTTCCTCCCCTCCACTTCCTTTGTTTTTGTAATATAAATAATGAAGTGAAATCTTTTTATTTTTACCTCACTAACATGCTGGGGGAGATGAGATTCCCCCATGGTGTGTCTGCATATGCACAAGGCGACTGAGCATGGAGCACAAACAGTGATAAATTAATTGTAATACAGACGCATATGAGTGGATGCACACTCTCTGCAACTTTGCAGGTTCAGTCATTTTATGTATGTGTGTGTATGTGTGTGTGTGTGTGTGTGCGTGTGTGTGTTTATGAAAGAGCACTAAAGACAGAGGAGAATAAAAACAAAAGAGCAGAATATATATACAAGCTTTCCATGGACTGTCAGGCACTGCAATGAAAAACAACAAATGAAAATCTTAAGCACTTCAACATTAATATAACTTTGTAGGTGGAGAGAAAATTTCAGAGAAACAAAGCAGATGAATTGCATGTAGAAGAAAGGAGAAAAAAACAAGTCAATCAATAGAGCTAAACTTTAAAATTACATGCACTAATGCTTTTTTAGGATTTACATTTCTCGTTTTTATCTTTACAGCTGGGCATAAATAATGACACTTAAACATGAACCAAACAAAAACATCAGGATAAAAATAGTCTTGAAGGTTTTGAAACACTTTTACAAATTGCAGATTAGATTTTCAGTACTTCAGTCCATAAATTCATGCTGTGACATCATGTAGCCATTAACAAAATGTATCCTTTATGTATGGATTACTCTTGATCTAAGACTGAATGTCATAACCTTTTTCTTTTTTCTTACAAACAAGTGGACAATAACTGTTTTTTTCCCTGCTTAACCTCCTGTTTTACACACCGCGTCTGAACGTTGAGGTTATGTCTTATCAGCCAAGCTTCTGCAGAGAAGCAAAATCAATTTACTCACTCTGCACATGTTCAATTGTCCATCATGGATAACATTGAAGTGCATTATTCTAGAATTCAGCATCAAAGTTACAAAGCATCTCCTCTTAAGAGCTTAAGTGATTACTGTATAATGCATTAGGTATAGCATTTATTTAAACTGTAAACGAGAGAAGCACCTCAAAAACTGGACAGACTCCTGAGCTCTCAGGTTTGAGCAGGTTATTGATGTGGTGTTAATTCGATGCTAATAAGATTAAAACATGATGCTGATTGTCTTGTGCGAAATTAAGCCAGTGAATGTCTTAAAGAGACTTCTCACTGAGCAGCAGTGGACCATGGGCCTGTTACCTCACTGAGGTTGATGGGTTCCCCACAAGAGGGGTTTGGAAATTAAATTAATATTACCACCAGTCAACCTTTGAAGAGCTTACTGAAATCTGCTAATGGTTTTAGTCCATTACTAGACTTTCATGCTCTTCCCAATGTTTAGTGTTGTCAGATGGCACATATAGCTGGATTAATCCCTCAGCATGGGTAATCTCTCAATAACATCTGGATGACAAAAAGTTGATTCCTAGCTCTGCGAAGGACACATCCTGCTTCCATGTACTGACGTAAGTATGACAATACACAGAGGTAAATCAAAATTTCAACCATTAACCAAGGTGGTTGGTCATTATTTTTAACTGACCCCAATAAAATGTCATGACATGAAATCTGGTAAGATTATTTTCCATGAAGCCTGACAGGGCGGAGAAGACAACCCACGTAGGCACACATACACTAAAGCAAAGGGAAGAGCGACAGAGTCAAGCAATAATCCCCACAGATTTAGTGTAGCAGAACAATTGCTTTTGTCACCCTGAATAATCAGCACAGAGTAGAGTTTATGAATTATAGTAAGCTCAAAAAGACACAAACACGGGGAGACGGAGAGCCTGCAAGTGAGAACAAATGCTTACAAGTCAGCGAATGAGTGAGAGCGCATAAAAATGGAACAATGATGTCAACCTGTTCAAAAGCCTGTCTGCGAACCTGGGAAAATTACTCAGACTCATTCAGAAATGGTTTATTACATTCTCTACAGGGAATGAATGAGAGGTGATTTATTTCTATAACTTGGCCTACATATACCAGGAAGTATCACTCACATTCCCTTCAGCCTCCATTACCCAAACAGTAATGAGCATGTTTGCCCAGTGGACACAATACTGTCTAATCTATAACTGTTTACATTTGGTTATTTGCTCAAAGCAAGCTAAATCACGGGCCACTCTAATAAAACAATGACAACAATGAGGAGTTATCAATTAGAACTTAAAAAAATGCACAGATGAGGCTGATGAAAATATAAAAAATTAGTGGAGCTGCATTTTATCCTTTAGGAATAAAATAAAGGTAATAGTAAGTAGTTATTTTGATCTGGACCAAAGCATGACCATCATGAGCAATGTAGCTAAAAATGTACTCCTTGTATTACAAACAGAGGCCTAAAAATTGTAGAAAATGATTATAACTCTTTTCATGGCTTTCTGTGGGCGGCAGTCATCAGCTGTCCAGAAAACACCCTGGAAAGTGATAATCACCAACTCATTTTGCAGCTCCTCACTGAGAGCCTGCTGGTAATTGAAATGGACTGGGCACAAGTGTTGTAGACTTGGAGGGATCATAGCTGAGGGCACTCAGCTGTGACAGACGGTAAAAGACAGACAGGCAGGAACTGTGACTGACAAACAGTCCTCTTGCTTCAACACCTTGAGCCTCTCTCAAATCATTTTTGTCCAGTTAGCCAAGATGAAGTTGGCCAGGACGCCACGTCCTATAAGACCATCAACATGTGCAGCACGTCAATGATGATAAGATGTGGAAAACAAAGTACATGATTCAACTGGCTTACTGAAAGACCCTCCAGGTAAATTACCCTTCACAGTCACATTGGCCACAAACACCCCCCATCACCACCATTCCATTCGCCTTTGGTTGACAGATGGCCAGGTAGAAGAATATTTGTAAAAGCATGAAAGGCTTGGCACTCAATACTGTTTTTCAAAAAGTGGGCGACCATCCAGATCTCTGCAAGAAATGAGAGTAAACTATACATAAACAATAGGACAGAGAAAGTCTGAATGAGGATCTGGAAAAGCTAAAAGTAATCATTTCAGATTTTGGAACGCTGATTGGGGTAAAGATTTGATTTCAGTGACCCAAAATACAAATACACAAACAGCCGGTATTAACAACATCCACTATTGCATCCCTTTTTTGTGACATCCGTCCTCATTTATTCTTCATGTAGGCCTCCTGATTGATTACTAGTTTATTTTGAGGTTCTTAGACTCATTTTCAGTTACTCAGAAAATGGATCACCTTTTCACTGCTACTCAAATTAAGGACAAATGCCAGGATATGGAATGTCATTAATCAATCATATTTAGGTGCTTAACTTTAAAACCAATTCAGTAATTGCCACTGCACAATATACAACCAAGCACTGGCAATCTTGTTAGCACTATAAAGGAATGACAGTGGATTTAACATTCAGAAATTCTCACCAAGTTTTCAAGTGAATGACAGCAATGACCTATACATTCTGTTGTCAAGTTATACTCATGTCAGTTTCTTTCTTTATCACATAATTGGTTCAATGTAAAAACAGCAAAATTAATAATATTCCAATTAGCTCTAAGACTGCTTTGTGTTTAACTTTTTATTAAATGTCAGGATGCATTTGGTGCCACTCTCATATGGCCACTGGCTTTGCTGTACGCTTCACATCTTGTCTTAGACAGCCAGTCTTAATAAGACTTGCAAACAGCGTAGCATGCTCTCTAATACAGAAATGTTAAAGCCCCTTTCTGCCATCAAGATTATAAGACTCATCATTATGTCATCCGTGTGATTTTAAGTATGATTCATACAATTAAGCATACACAACGCGACTAATTGACCCAGAAAGCGAAAGAATAAAACCCAAATATGAGTAAAGCAAAGTCAAATATAAGTATGGTCTTTGTTTTTTTCCTTGGTCTGCTATAGTGTATTGTCCAAAGATGAATAAAATAGATGGACCAGAATACTGAGCAACAGGTAGAGATACTGTAAAAAATCTGTCTCTTTTGTGCCTCAGTACTTTAGTTAGACAAGGGAGGGACTGATCACAATCCTGAGAAATTAATTAAAAAATACAATAAAAAAATGCTACAATATAATCAGTAAGTTGCATGACAAAGCATGGGTATTTTTAATACAGCCAGTGCTCTTGAATGAAGAAAAAAATCTTTTTACCCAAATTCCACCAGAAAGATTCAAAAGAGAAAGAAATAATGTTGAACATTTCTTACACCTACAAAGCCCTCAACGGCCCTCAGTTTGGTCTATATCAGATTTTCATAATGTGGACTAAATCCTGTTTGCATTATAATGCTCAATCCCATCTTGTGAAATGACAAATAACTAGAATCTTGATTAATTCAAGGGAGAGAACTGTCCACTAATCCAAATGTTGGGAAATCTGTCCCCAAATCATTCAGTCTGCATACAAAGTACTGATCACCAATATGACCACAAATACATGGTCAGTGTGTGAGACAGACAAACAGAATAAATTGAGTTAGGGTGTGATTAAATAGCATGTAGTGTAAAAACGTAAGTGATGTATAATTATAACCAGATTAATACATACTAAACATTTACTAATTAAAATGTCGATACTAAACAGAAATACAAAGGTTATCAGCTATGAGCACCTGTTTTCTTCCACAATGAAAAATGGGCTTAACAAATGTAGTATTCAGCTTTGTGCACTTCCTAAAACACGCTGCAGTGTGACATCCTTTTAAGCTTGCATATGAACACCACAAATTCATTTACTGAACACTTGTATTTGATAAAAAGGTGAGCGAGCTTCAATCTGTCAGACTGATACCCCCTTCCCATCGCCCAGACAACAGATGAAAATAAATTATCATATAAAGTTAGACATAAATTTGAATTTTCCCAGTAATCCAAGTCTTGCAGGTCTTTAATGCCAGTCAATCCCGGTGCTTGACCCCCAACAGGCCCATGCATTGAAAACACAATGAGCAGTAAATAATTACTGCAGCAAGGTGCACTGACCTGCAAGACAGAACATGCAAAACATAGAAACATTTGTCTTCACACAAACACACTAGTAAGACTGCAGCTTGCACAGAACCTTAGGACACACATCAGTCATGGGGAAAACAAGAAAAAGGAAAGGTGTGAAGGGTGGAAATGGACTGACTTTTTGGTGGAAAGAGAAAAAGGGGACTGGTTGGCATTTGCTCCTGGCAATATTTTTTATTCTGATACAGCAACTATATATTTATATCAGGTGTAATTTAGAGCTAATGATAATTACCATCTTATTGTTTAGACTTACATACTGTGATAACTGCCAGTTTTACTGCTGGAGCTCTGATGCACGCTTCATATAGACTTTAAGTTAAGGAAAAAGAGAACTGTGTTTAAGGTAAAGAAACAGTTAGCAGCTATTTAAACTTGGTATCCAAAGAACTTTGACTGTTATCTGTTGGTTGATAAAAGTCACACCTTGAAGTAATACTGGAGTAAAGAACAAGGCATGTCAAACACGGTGTCAATGCAAATGTTGCCTGCAGTAGCTCCATGTATAATCCCCTGGAATAAATGCCTTGAAAAACCTTTAATGATCACTATTTCCTTTTTAATGAATAATTAATTTTTTTTTCTGAAATTAATCTTGATTTAATTATGGAAATAAAGACACCAGTGGGTGAGGGGAAGTTGATTTGATTCAGCAAGTGCTCAGACAGAACATCCAGAGACTACATGCTTTTCAATATTCCTCTATGGAGATTTGAGATTCCTTATTTTTACATGTTGGTTTGAAGTGACAAATATATAGAAATAAAAATCATTTCACACTCCAAACCCCTGCAGTGTGTGCATATTTTCCACTAATGTTCTCCTGTCATTAATAAAACTCCGAAAAACTCTGAGCGTAAGCACACCACTTTTGACCTTAAAAAAGAAGAGGTTACAAACTGTAAAACTGCTTTCATAAATCCAAGATAACGGGTCAGACATCACATTAAGTCACACTCTCATCACCCGTTTTAATTAACAACCCTAACAGCAGCTGTCATATTTTAAATCCATACTTTCTTGTTGGCATTGATCGTTGTTCCGCACAAGCTGCTGCTTCCAACATTTATGCTCTACATATTTAGTGGCAAAAACCTAATGCATGGTTTAAACAAGCACACAAACAAGGATACACACTCATGTTCATTGCATCACATGTGGGCATACTGAACCTGAGGTGCTGAAAGCTCAGCACCAGAGTCAATGATAATGTGCACGAGAGGTCTGGTGTGGTTGTCAGGGAGACACAGAGCAGCCCATTGATCCTCAAGGCCTAGTGATCAAAAAGCAGCTGGTTTCTGATAAGCATTTGAAATCACACGCATGCACAGCTATGCTAATGAGTACAACACAACAAAACACACCAGCTCTTATCTAGACCTCATCAGCTGCAGCAGCCTAATGAGTCCAAAGATGGCAACATGCGAAGAACGCAGCTGACATGTCTTGTTTATGCAAAATAGACCACAGCAACAACTGAAACAACTTCATATTCTTCTCTTTTCTTGTATTTTTAAATAGTGTTTACTTTATCAAACTGCTGCTGCAATTATAAGAAAACAAATTCAGTTGATCAAGTTTTAAACCAGTAATTACTGAAATAATTTTGAAAAGTAAAACTACATTGGTGTAGAAGACTGCAAATGAAACTTTAAAAAAAGATGTGTCCAGCATAAAAGAAAGTATCAACAATCACAGGAGGTACAACTTCACTGTAGTAAAAATAATATACTGTGCATTTTGGTAATGTTCTCTATATAGATATAAAAAAAATAATTCAGAGAAAATGTTAAAACATTCTCTTTATTTTTGCTGTTTCACACAATTTTTCCCACCTACGTCAGCTGCCCATCTATGTCTTTTCTGCCTTTCTTTGAACAGACTGTGCTCAAGCTAACTGCCCCTGAATTTAGAGAGCTTTCATTTTCTGACCTTTATCATAAACGCAGTGGTATATGGCCCACAATTTTATTGTGCCTTTTAACCTTGTTTCTGGAATATTGGGGGCAATGTGAGTTTGGTATCAGGCTCAAGGAAACTGGTGAAATGTGACAGGGTTAGGAATTGAACCTTTGGTTAAAGGACAGCCACTCTATCTGGTGATCCACTGCTGCAAAGTGCAAAATCCACAGGTTCTTTGCAATCTACAGGCTCAGTATTGGAGGCTGTTTTTTGATAAACGTAGTTAAAGGTATTCTAAAACGGCAAAGGTTTTAATACAAGGACATTATATACACTGCTCACAAAATTAAAGGGAAGACTAAAATAACACATCCTAGATCTCAATTAATTAAATATTCTCATTGAAAAACTTTATTATTAACACAATGGAATTGATTGAGAAGAAAATAACACAAAAATTATCAATGTAAATCAAAATTATTACACCATAAAGATCTGGATTCATACTCAATATGAAAGTGTAAAATAACTTGACAGGCTGATTCAACGTCAGTGAATATTCCTCAAGACAAGTCTAAATGAGGCTCAGTAGTGTGTGT